>PVKH010030258.1:0-12516 GCA_004027955.1 Chaetophractus vellerosus | reverse complement strand
ACGTCTGCATTATGAAGTGATAAGTGCTATCAGAGAGAGTTGACAATGGGGGGCTGCCATGAGAGAGAAAGGACAAGGAGAAATGACAAAAACAAAAGGAAGGGAAAAAAAAGAGGAGGCAGGAGGAAGATCTTTTCATGCCGTAATTGATTTTTTAAAAGTTTTATTGAAAGGAAGTCAAGTAGAAATATTTCTAAAATGAAGGCAATGAATGTTTTAGGGTTTTAAATCCTGAGGGCTTAAACAAGAAAGTAACGTATTTTTTTAAGTCTACATAATTTAAGGACAAAAATTTTGCTACCACTGTATTGAGTACACTATGTTAAATTTCCATGGTTCTAAACACTGCTGTACTGAAATATCACATTTTATCTCTTCATACATAAGAAATATTTCCAATACAGGCATTCTAAAGCCAGGAAGCTTTGATGGTTAATACTAGTTGATTTCCCCCGGCATATTATCGTGTGGAAAAGTTAACAGTGATAATGCTACAATTTCTTGCCAACCTGTCATTAGGAGAGTTAGGAGAGATACTTTTAACCCAATTATGATTCCAGCTGCTTGTCAGTAGCAGATGTATTAGCACAGCTGAGACTAAGCATAAAAACCAAGCTACAATCAAACGATCACTTAGTCTTTTCTTTTTAATCATTAATTGCTTTCCCTGCATTGAATAATATGGGAATTTGTTCATTTATTGAAAAATAAAAATAAAGTCCAAATTCAAGTTAATATATACAAACAAGCATTTTTTCCCACATTGAAATTAGTCAGGTACATCAGCATTTATCTGAATCATTTATATTAATGGAGACATTGCAGAAGTAGTCAAGGATAATCCCAAATGACAATCAAAAAAGAATTTGTATTTTGTTTTATGATTTGAATTTAAAAACTGTGAAAGTTCAACACCAGCATTTCTATGCATTAAAGGGAACTTGCAAAGAGCATCAAAAATCACTAGGCCTACTTAATTTCTATTCAATCGGGGCAATTTTGATTTCCAGTATCCACAGTAACATGTGTATTGCTATCTCTTTCATTATAGTTGAGTGCGAGTATTTACAAATGTGAGTGTTTATTTTAAAAATATTGTCAAGTTCCAACTCAGGCTTCCAGTACCAATAGACTTGCCAGGCATTGGCTGAAATGCTCAATCTCTGAAGGAACCTCGAACCACAGTGTATGTGGGACCGAGTTTCTAAACTATTTGCTCCCGGACATGGCTGACTCCCACCACGGCTCCTGCCTTGCCACCCTTGTTTGTCCTGTAAAATGTAGCCTCTTGGTTCTATTCCAGTATCAATGTAGGGTATCTGAATCCCAGGATGTAGGTGTTAGAGCCATGGGGGTGAGAGGACAAAAACAGTAGAACATCTATTCATATTTTTAATGTAGTAAAGACAAAATCATCCCTACCTAAAGTATAGATTGACTCAGGTGGCTTCCCTCAGCCCATGCATGCCAGTCACAATTTTAGAGATCATAACATCTAGTTCTGATTAAATTAACTCTCACAAAATAGTACCTCAAAAATAATGCTTTAAAAACTCTGCAGATCAAATGTATTACTACTAATACTAACTCATGTGAACAATAAGTAACTAGCATTGGTGACACTCCTCTTCTGATACAAGCGGCACATTTAATCTGCCCCTTAGATTACTTGTGAATTTTTAAAAGAAGCCTGCTATAGAAATAGATTTTTTTGAAAAGCAGATGTTTGATATATGTTTGGAACTGTAACCATTTATATGATTAATTTGCTGGACAAAATGTATCACATAAAACTGTCATTTCTGTGTACATATGAACCTTGAATAAAGACGTTTTTCTAACCTAATTTTTTTTAAAAAAATCTCACAAATGATGAGTTTCAGAGGATGCTGAATTTGTTGGGGGGAAAAAGTGTGAACCACAATACCTTTCAATGAGTTTGAAGAATATTAACATCAGGAAAGATAGCAGTTGACCAGGAAACCCTTTATCTTCAGCAAAGCCAACACTGCACTTCTTTCACATGGCTCAGCCCATCTTTGTGTTGTGAGGTGTCTTTAAAACCAAGGATGGGAAGAAAGGTCAGGTCAGGGGAAGGATTTGCATATCGATCTGTCTGACTCAGGTTTGCGACTAAATCACTCCTGCTTTTTCTAAAATGTCTCTGCGGTCAGGCAGATAATCTATTATTTGGATGTCAAAGGCTTGTGCAGAACACAAAGTAAATAAACGGAGCAGTGGTATCATCAACATTAAAATTAAGATGAACAGAGACTTGCAACAGTGAATATCCAATATGGGATTTCATGTAGGAAGACACCGCCTGCCACGGGCCAGGATAGCAACGTGCTCTGGGGACAGGCCCCAGTGCTGCATTCTGACAAAGGCAGAAAAGGTTTGGTGGCATATGTGATCCCCTGTATCTCATCTTCTACACACATGCACATCTAAATTCATGAGGATCATTGATAGTCACACACAAATGGGAGTAATCAGTGTTGAAAATATATATGAGGCAAAAACAAGAGATCTAAAGAAAACATATCATTTAAATTCAAAATTGAAATAATAAAGCAAATTGCTATAAACTGTCCACAATTCTTTAAGCATAATGTTAGCAGCTTTTACTGGATGGTATTGGCTTTACTAGCAACAGATCAGTAAATACAATCTTTTACCCTACTGTCATAGTATATTTTAAATTAATATTCATCATTTTATTTCAATACATTGGCAAAAATGAATATTAATTATTTTGCAATCAAAAATGCTTGCAGTGATGTTGTTGTTGGTAATTTAACAAATATGGAGTGCTCTGTCCATTTTTCCAAAGCTCTAATAGAGTAAAATGCAGAAAGCTAATATATGAAATACATTGCCATTTTGAAGACTGTCACATTATCTAAACTCTAGAGCCACAGATGTTAATTTACAATGAAGACAATTGTTTAATTCTAGAGTATAAAAAATCTTTGAAGTGGTTTCTCATTCAAATATAATTGTTTTAATTTTTTTTTAAGATTTATTTATTTTATTACATATCTCCCCTTCCCCCCCGCTGTGGCGATGCGCCGAGACTGGTCACTGCGCAGGCGTGGCTTTCCCTGCTTGTGGGCGGCTTCTGCTTCCATTCACGGGTGGCTTTCAGTTCGCGGGTGGCTGGCTGCGCTCCATTCACGGGCGACCTGCCCTGCCCGTGGCAGCTTTTGCCCTGTCCGTGGCAGCTTTTTGCCCTGCCCATGGCGGCTCTGGCCCGCCCATGGCGGCTTGCCATTCTCAAGGCGGTCTGCCCGCTAGGAGAGGTCCCCGGGAATCGAACCCAGGGCCTCCCATGTGGTATGCCGGTGCCCTATCCACTGGGCTATCGAGCCGGCCCCAAATATAATTGTTTTAAAACAAAAAACTCTGGTCCTCATTTTCAAAGGATGTATGGTTTGGGGTGTTTCTAAAATGTATCCTAATGGGAAACTGTCTTTTAAATGAATACTTTAGCACTTTAAATCAAAGCCCTTGGATGGCTACAATCCTCATTTTAGATGTAGAATTCCTCTTTGACTGAGAACATTAAGAGGAAAGCATAGAGTATACACAGTTATTTTCCTGAAATCTGCTCTTTCAGTTCCCTTTGTCATTATATGCAGAGCCAGTTGTCAAAAATTGACCAACTTGCTCATTCTATGGCTATCAGCACTTTTTACCAAGTACATCTCTTGTTCACTATCATATCTCTAACATTCGGCAAGTGCTGGGCCTCTTATAGGTGTCACAAAATAAATTTTTATGAAATAAAAGAATATATGAATGAGTAAATGTTAAAAGTATAACTGGCCCTTCCATATCAGAAACTTCAAGAACTTCCTTTACTGTGAATGGGGGTAAAGATTTCTATTCCAATTGGGCATTGACTGGAAGCTATGTAATAACTCAGAAAGCAGCTATTAGCTAAGAGGAGGTGATACCACCAGCTAAAGCTAATACAGATTTGGAAGATCTCTGAAAACATATAATTAGTCTATAAACATATTTTTATTCAAGAAAACACAGAGGCAAAACAGATTAAACTGTCCTTTCTTCAGAGACCTCCTGTACACATATCACCAGGGTGTATGTGTGTGTGTATGTGTGCAATTTTCCCTTTCAAGGTTGGGTTGATGTTAAAATTTTACCTGTAAAAATTATTTGGCATTATGTATGAATTCCAAAAATAGATATTGGATTATGTTTGTAAACTGGTCTGTTCCTCTAGGCATGATTAAATTATGATTAGGGCTTTGATTGGGTCATGTAAGTAGGGTATTGAGTCCCCGCCCCTTGGCGGATAAAAGACATGGGAAAAGACAGAGTTGGAGTTTGGATGTTGGAGTTCTGATGCTGGAGTCTTGAGCTGGAGCCCAGGGAAGTAAGCATACAGAGGACCTTGGTCATAAGGAAAGAGAGAAGGCCCCCGGGAAGAGAAACAAGCTGTTCACCTAATAGTCTACAGCTGCCCTTGTGGAGCTAGCAGAGCAGCTGAGCCCAGAGAAAGGTAAGCCCTGGGAAGAGAGGAACCCAGGAAGCCTAAACTCTCACAGAAGTCGGCAACCATTTTGCTCCAACATGTGGCAACAGACTTTGGTGAGGGAAGTAACTTATGCTTTATGGCCTGGTAACTGTAAGCGTCTACCCCAAATAAATACCCTTTTTAAAATCCAACCAATTTCTGATATTTTGCATCAGCACCCCTTTTGCTGACTAATACAGGGAATAAAATAAACAAAAGTAATTATGAGGACTGATGGATGAAAACAGTGGAGAAAATGCAGGGCATGGTAAAATCATGTTCTTCTGACCCTAATGTCTCCCAAGGACATCTTTTAAGATATTATCTGGATTTAGCATGAATCATTACTGCCTGAGAGCTAGCTTCAATAATAGCCAGAAGGCAAAATCAGCATGAGAGAAAGATCTTCTTTATTAACCAGTTTTACTTTATGAGGGGCATGAATAAAGGAGTTGACAAAAAAGAGGAGACCATGGAACCTGGTTATGAACAAAGGGCTCCTTTCAGGACTGGAGATGAGGGGCTGTTATTGCCACAAGAAAGGAGGTGATATCAGGGAAAATAGCTTAAAATTGCTTTTTAGCATAGATGAAGGTGCTTTAAAAAGCTGAGGGAAAATCATAGCCACCATTTCAACATGAAAATATAGGCTGATGTTGTTAGTTGCAGACAGCAGAACATCTATTTCTCTCACTAGTTCAAAAGCATGAAGGAATTTAGTAAAGAATTTTAGATGCCTCACAAAATCTGTGTGAGGGTCAGAAAACTGGTCTTGGATATAGCCATAAAAAATTGAGCCTGGACAGATGCTCAATCACACCCTGGGAGTCTTCTAGCCAAAAGGCCACTTCTGCTATGAGCTGCTGGTCAGCATCTATGGTGTTTGGAAAGGAGCCGCAGAGAAAGCAGTCATTTGACCACAGAGGTCGTTTTTTAAAAAGTCTATCCCCTATACACGTCCACTGCTTCAAAATACTTACGACACCCAAAATTCTCACAAATGCATCTCTATGGCAGAAACTAAGCCACAAGTCTGTGTTGAGCTTTCCTTTATCTATCACAGAAGAAGGCAAGCTAAAAGGGGTTGAATATATGTTGGATGTGCCAACCACACAGTATCTATTACAGTCCTAGGATCTTGGGCTACGTCAGTGAACAAGATGGAATGATGTTACTACTGAGATAATCCTTAGGCATCATACAGAGTATGATGTACATAAACTAGCCACAAGGAAACAGCTTCCAGGCCTTGTATTACTTTAGATCAATCACTTGCTTCTCTGTGCCTTAATTTCCCAATCAACAGAATTCACAGCTGATAAAACCTGCCAGGTTTATCAGTCAAGGTATAAGTAGAAAATTCAATCACCTAGATGGTTCAAGTTAAAATGTGAATAAGAGAACTTGTTACCAAATGTGGGCAGATCTAAAGGATGGGGAGGCACCCAGAGACTACTAGGGAGTAGTTACCAATCCTAGGACGGAAGGGGCAACCACAAAAACAGTATTAGTGAAGCCCACTGAGAACTGCAAGTTCAGAGAAGGAACCAGGGACCGTGTGGGGGAAACCCTATTTGAGGAAGGAAACAGCCACTGCCCAAGACGGCGTACAAGCCCAACCTCTCCCAGTCCCCAGGATCTTCTCGTAGAGCCTCTGAACACCAAACCCAAGCTGGAAGCCAACTGGCAAGGGAGCCTTGTCAGTCACACCACAGGACTCAGCTTCCCAAAACCCAGAGAGGGCAGGGAAGAACAACAGAGAATGGCTCAAGGAGAGGTCAAATGGAGAATAACCGATACACCTAAATATTCCACAGAATCGTTATGATGATTCCATAAGATAATGTATACTCATATACTTTAGAAAGCATTTGAAGCATTGTTTATAAAGTTGGATAATACTTGTGTTGTGGATAGCTTCCCTTTTGGAAATGTTATTTTATATTCTACTTTTACTGAGGAATTTTTTTTTTATTTTTTAAATTATTTCATGAGACATGAAAAGGGATTGGAATGAGTTCAAAGAAAGTAAATGAAGGACCATGTATATGTTTGGGGAGAAGAGAAACCATCAAGGAAGTAGGGGCCAGGGGCACTGTTTTAAGGGAAAAGTTGTAAAACAAAGGTTGTTGGAGGCCAAATGCATAGGAGATGAATGGATATGGAATTTAGCCATCTGTTAGAAAGATCATTGCAATAAATCCTCTTGATTCTCACTTTAAAGTAAATATTATTCTCTGGATTTAATGTAAATAATAGAAGAGTAATGGAACAGCAACGACAAGCAATACAATCAAATTACACTCTTCCTGTATTTCATATAATAGGCATATTTCTTAATTGTGGAAAAACATTTTAAATGAATTACAAGGAAGGAAACTCTAGGTTCATTAATTTGGCAAATAACAAAAGTGTTACCAAATTAAAAATGAGTTACAAAAAACATGCCTGTAAAGCTGCAAGTATTCGGAACAAAATCCTTCAGAAAAGAAAGCAGCAAATGTGAATGGTCAAAGAAATCATGGATTGATTGGAATTCTGGCTTAACAAAGGCAGATTTTTCATGACAGATTATACTGTCTCCCATTGTTGCATTTTTCTGCTGAAGGTAAACTAAAAAAGGAAAGTTAAAATTTTAAACCTGAAAAGAAAAACCTACAGTTCAGCATGTTTGTACAAACTTTGGTCAGATTTCATTTAGAAATCTGTAGTTGGAAATTTTAGACTAGAAATTGTTCAGGAATAAGATACTCCATCATGTTTCTAACAGTTTCTATTGGCAGTGGGGTCTGAAACTTTATAGACTCCTTTGTTATTGTGGTCCTTAGACGAGAAATGAAAGAGTGAAACTAAGCTTTAAAAATCCTCTCTAAAGCTGCCTTTTCAAAACTGTTACTTTGTGAAGATGAGATAACACGAGGCATTGTCATTGTGGCCTTCGGGCTGTGCACAATGAGCACATAAATCTCAGCTGATAATAACCAAAAACACAGAAAGTGATTTAATGATGTCAAGAAGGCACCAACTGGATGTTAGCCGCTTTGCTACATCTCAATACAACCAGGTATATTTACTAAGCAAGAGTGAACAAGAAGCACATGGGGAGATCCAGGCTAGTAAAGATCAAAACTGAGGGTAAAGGAAGCTTTCAACAGAAGCCTGAAATTCTCAGGTTAAAAATACACACAATAGTGTATATTAGAATCATTTCTTATTTTATGAGGACTGGGTTCATTTAAAAATTAAAATCTTAGAGTCATCACATAAGTTTTTCAAAAAACAACTGACAAAACAAATGTATGTTCCCTACCTGCCACCTTAAAGCTCTCTGCTTCTAGCCTCACACTCTCTACTGTAAATTGAAAGTAAATTCCCCGTCAACCTACAGATCTGTTTCAGGTCAACCTTATGAATGGACACCATTTATACCATTCATGTAGCTCTTTGCCTTTCTCGTGCAGAATGAAATATGAATACTCATTGTATTACACTCTGAAGGTAAAAAGCTGTGGCTGGATTGACGAAATAATTATGTAAATAATGGCAGACGTCTAAGGAAGACTAATGGCTGAAAAAACTGAATAACATTAAAAAGTTAATATATTTAACATTAACCTTTGTAGCCTTCAGTAATAATTCAAATATAGGAAAATTGTTGTAGAAAGCATAGTAATATTAAAGCAAAAAGAAGAATGTCATTGTAATAAATGAACCTCCTAACACCCCCAGGTTTCTGGGAAAACTACAGGATATTATTCTACCTTAACACTAAAAGCTAAACTCAAAATTTTATTAATATTTAGTATCATTATTCTTTGTGGTATTGGACTTACCTGGATAATGCAGACTTTTAATTTTTAATTGTCTTTCAATCAAAACCCTAAAATACCTCAACATAAAAGCTTAAAAACAAAAATTGTTACAATATGAAATAGATAAATAATCATATTAAAATCAAACCATGGGAACCAGATGTAGCTCAGTGGTTGAGCTCCTGCTTCCCATACAAGGTACTAAGTTGAATCCCAGGTACTTCCTAAAAAAAAAAAACAGAGGTGACATAGTTCTATTTTTCGTTAACACACAAGGAATTTATGAACACTTCCCAGCTGCATTATAAAATTACAAACAAAAAATGTTTCCCCACCCTAAAAATAAATTAATACCAATTATAACACAAGGGTAGGTTGAAAATAGAAGGTCTGAGGTAAGACGATGATCTCTTTTAATATCGCAAGTGAAAAAATAGTTTGGGAGAGAGAAAACAAGGAACTTTGATTAGAGGAAAATAGTGATATCCTGAAAAATGTCCTGGGTTATATGAACTTCCAGTTCAATTTTGACATGGAAAGAGTGTCTGATTTCTAATCATTAAATTCCTGGAGGTAAAACTTTAGATCATCTAATGAAGGAAAAATGGAATATAGAAGTTTATTTTTTTCATATGAGAAGATATTGAGAACAAATTATCTACCAAAGATAAATACCTGAGAAAGTCTATGGATGGGCCTCTTTAACACTCCTACTGCTGCTTTTTCTTCTTGCCTTTATTTCCTTTTCCAGTGAAATTTGACTTAGTGACATTACTTACATTTTGACAAGGAAATGCATGGAGTTTCATTTTTCTATCTCATCATTAATGAGACAAAAAAAGGTGGCAGTCAGTAGACAAGCCCATTTACAGCTGCGATTCTCTTACGTCAGTCAATAAGAATTTTTGGAATAACCATAAAGTGCTTAGCATTTGACTAACATCAAGCTGTTGCCTGTGACTCAGAAGATTAAAAATGTATCTCTTACCTTCCGTGTTAAATGATGAAATATTTGTAGAATTAAGGAAATAGACTTTTTTGGGCTTTGTGTGCTAGAGGTTAAAAGAAATAAAAATTCGTGTCTATCACAGTAAAATATATAGAATTGCATGTAGCTTCTGGACTTTTGGTTTTTTGAGAAACACTTTCTCTCTTTTGTCTACTAGAAATATCAGAAAATGAGCAAATAATGGAAAAAGGAGATATTTAAGAACACACTCAACTTGTTTCGTATTGAGAATTCTGGACAAGTAAAATATTAATGCCGTGCCTTTCTAGTGATGCTAGAAAACTGGAGAACTAGAAACATTTGACTTACTGTGACAACCTCTCCAGCAAGAAGCCATATTGTAATGCAGGCTCTATGAGGAACATATTCAGTTATTATTCCCCAAACACATTACATCGTTCTGTTCTACTCTGCTAGCTTGAATGCATATTGCTCCCTGGAAAGAACTTACAATTCCCTTTACAATGCATTTACAGTTGATTAAAGAATGAATTTGCAATTCAGAGTCTATAATTAGAGCAAAGGGTCTCTATAATTTTAGCTACCCTCACCCACTAATGATGATGTTATGGAGATTAGCCACTATTATAAGGACCCATGGACACTAAAATGATTACTAGAAAACATGTATTGAGGTTTAGTAGTCCATTCTTTTACCACAGGAAGCCTATTATAAACAGAGTGTTATACAAGGTTACCACACAGGAAAAATGAGATTAACAATTAACACCTTGCTCAAAGGATTAGTGTAGCTCTTATGCTGTGATGACTTGGACTCCAATTAACACTCAGAGATTGTGTGTGTGTGTGTGTGTGTGTGTGTGTGGTTTTCCAGGTGCCTTCTAACCGTTCAGTGTTTTGGAACATGTTTGGTACATGTCATGAACTAGTAGGAAAACTTTTTATAAGGGGGAATTTTTCATTGATTTTTAACCAGTAACCATGTAGTGTTTTCTAAGGAAAGTCTTGAAATACATTTAAAGTATTTAACTTTCCTATGAACTTATTTGGCTGATATTTTTCATTCATAATGCAATTTTGCCATTGATTTTTTTTAGTAGTTTCTATGTGATTCCAAAGCCAGAAATCACTAGTATTTTAGGTAGGAAGTAAACAGTGTATAGTGGTTCCCCCAAGTGCACTGAGTAGACTCCATCCACTCTTGACTTAAGGGCTATAAAACCATCCTCGGGGATGTGAAAAATTAACAAAATTTCTATTTGTGTTCTTCAAAATTCATCCTTTTCTAATTTATGTTTGTCATTTTCAAAGTGTGTGTATAATTGGTTTAATAGCATGTTATTATACAATTTATAAATAATTTGCATGCATTAAATGTGCGCAGTTCCTTTTTCCTGAAAGGAATGTGCAAGCAAGAAAACAAATAGTATTTTCAATTTTTTCAATATTTGACAGGCATGTGAACTTACTAAGATACACCAAAGTACCTACAGTGCTCACTCCTTTTACTTTCATTGAATTTAACTTGGTAGGAAAATACGGAAGTTTAAATCCATTTTCTCTTCAGATTTCTAGTTATTCTTAGTTTAACTGCCTTGAAATTATTCGTGTGGTGGTTAAGCAATTTCATTGCTAGGGTGAAAATGGTAACGAGGAAAAAAATGTTATAAATAGTGAACATTAGATGATGACTAACTGTTATGTTTCCAGGAAGTAGAGAAAATTATAGGTGGCATGAAGCTTTACTTTAGGCTTCATTAAAACTTCTAATGAGAGAGAATATTTAATGTAATTGCAATTACTGAGAAAAGGACAAGGCCACCAGACACAACAGACAAATCTTCAAAATTGAGAAAAATAAAACAAATTCAAATTTGGAACAATGGTTTAGCCATCATGGTCCCTCTTTGCTTAGTACAGTACCTTGCATACAGTTGGTGCTCAAGAAATATCTGTTGAATAAATAAATGAATACATTTATATCAATGCAAATAATTCAAATATCTGAATATATATAAAAAATCATAATAAAAATCTTGCTGACTTATATATTTTTAAGTTGAAGAAAACATATAAGGCCTTGAAAAAATACATGGGAGCGCATATACAGACAGTAGAAAAACTGAAGGAAATGAATCGCATATAGATAAGAGTAACTTCATAATTTGGCCAATCCTGAGCAAGGTTTGACAAGATCTTAAATTGCTTCCTCCTGTATATGCCATAACGTGTATGCGTATACGTGTGTGTGTGAGTGTGTATATACATGTATGTATACACATGCACACTTGAACTAATCATTTCTTTCTCTAATTTAATGGGAGGTAAATTTTTACATATCCAAATGTAATCATTTGAATAATAACAATATTGATTCACTCTAACAAGAAATAGCATCACAAATATGGCATTTTTAAATTTCTGTGAATTACCATAAACATTCTGCATAACATTTTGTTCCAGAATTTTTAAAAAAGGTTTAAGGGTGCTGCAGCTAAAGAGATAGCTATTCGATAGGGGAACCATGAGCAAAGGTAATTGAAATGGTTTAGTTAGGAGTAAAAAGATCATATTTTTTAATTAAAAATATGGGTATAGTCAACATTCCCAATGATAGTAGATGGGAAAGAATATTTTAAACTATATTTTTGATTGACTAAAGAAGAATTCCAAAGATATTACAGTAAAATGAACTGTAGCATGTTCTCTAGAAGCTCAAAAATATATATGGGGGAAAATCAAGATCACAAGCATGCAAAAATTATAAATAGCTCCCACAAGAATAATGATTAGATGTTGAATTACAGATGAAGGAATGCTAATAAAAAAGAGTATGTAGGTAAACTGGATAAAAATTGCTTTTGTAATAAGCACATTCACATTAATAAAGCAAATGATATTTGATAGAATATTAGTCTTATACTGAAGATGAAATTACTCCTCACTCATCATTATACATTAAAGCCTTCATTCTTACATAATGTATAATTAAAACTGGAACTTATACAAGAGTTCATAGGAAAATCTGAACTGATAAAAGCCTAGTATAATGAGTTATTTTTAAAAGTTAGGAAGCTGGACAAGTTCAGTCTGGAAAGCACAAATAAAGCAGAAACACAGCAACTGTCTGGAAAAGCTTAAGAAATATGAGGTATAAATAAGCCAGACCAATTCTTCCTGTTAGTCACGAATGA
>PVKH010030257.1:0-12516 GCA_004027955.1 Chaetophractus vellerosus | reverse complement strand
TTTTACAAGAGGAATTGGGAAAAACTTTACAACTCTGTGTTATTAAAAATATACCAAGCTCTTCCTGTCTTTGGGAAATGTTTTTCTAGAAGCACTAGAGTTAATATGACAATTCTTGAACTGGTTATCTTGCTAGATAAAGCAATTGATAGTATTTCTGATATTATTATTATTAGCATGCCTGCTGACAGTTATTGCCATTAACTTTACGGTGTAAGGTGTAAGGGTGTTAAGACACTCTTCCACAAGTATTTGAAAAACTGCAATGAAATTTTGTGGGAATTGGTTGCTTAACAGAAATTTGTAACAATTATAGAAATAGTATATCTCATGTTTTTCCACTTGATATATTTCATATTTATATTGCATGAATGGAGACACTGATATCATTTTGTGATTTTATTGAATTGAGGTTCAGACAAATTTTGACATTGTAAAACACAAGATTTCAGTGACGGATCCCTGCTCTTGAAAGAATGCTGATGATGTTGCAATTGCTATGAGCTTTGTTTTATTCAGTTGAAAATACCATTATCTGAAAACTTTGTTTTCAGTATTCTGATTCAGAACGTTTGTTCTTTTCATAAAGTGATATTACTGTTTTTCCCCATAAAGCTGTTCTTAAAAAGTAGGGGGAGATTATTTTGAAACCGGAAATGATTTGGGAACATTGGCCCTTAGAACTGAATTTAAAAGAAAGGAAGATTTCTAAGAGAATACTGCTTAAAGAAAGTTGTATAAGAAAATTGCTAGCAGTGGAATTCATTGCAATTTGGATCCAATGCATCAGGTAACAAGGGTGTATGCTGTTAATTGTTGAATTATTCCAGACCTTTGAAAGGCAAATCTCAGAGCTTCTATGAATTATGCTAGGTCTGTTTGGAAAAAAGCCCTAAAAGGGATGATCTGGAGAAGAAATGGAATCATTTCTATGTTGCTCATCTCACTTTGTCATAAAATGATCTTTTTAATGAACTTTCAGTTCTTAAATCATATCTTAATGAGAACTTGCTAGCCAGATGGGATAGAAAGAAAGATCAGAGAGAGTTGAATGTGCGTATAGATTTTCATCAGGAATACATTAGAATTCCATACATAGGAAAATATAAAACTGACTTCCTTTACTGCCAGATTCAAACGCTGTGATCAAGAGGTCATTTTCCCTGATTAATATCTTTTAAGGGTCATAAAAGGTATCAATAACTATTCACATGGTAAAATCTTTCTTGATAATCCAAATGAATTACTCAGAAACTGGAGAAAAATCTGGAGGACTAAATAATTATTGAAACAATAATATTAGTTATAATAATAACAATAATTAAGAATTTGTTATGTACTGGATACTATTCTAAACCCTTTGAAGGAATGATTTTCTTTACTCATCACAACAACAATAGTTATTATTTTGTATCCTGTCTGTTAAAGCCCTGTTGCTCAAAGCAAATCACATGGCCAAGTCCAGAGTTAACATGGGAGGGAATTACACAAGGTCATGGATACAGAGAGATGTGATTCATTGGGACCATTACTACAACAATCTACCATAGACCTTAATAAATGTCCTCCTGGGGTTGTTTCAGAAGACATTTGAGTGACTCCACCCCACACCACCACTCCCACTCTCCCCCTTAAATAAAATATCTTCAGTCTGATATTCAGTTCTCTCAGCAGTGTGGATCCTTCTCCAAACTATCTCCCTGTAAACCTCTTCAGGGTAGAATGTCCTCTACTCTAGCCACTGTCCTGATTCACTGTCTTTTCCCATTCTTCAAGGTCAAACTTGCTAATTCTAGATAGCAAGCTATTTCAGCTTAAAGAACACTATTCTTCTGCCAAACTCCAATCACCTGTACCATTTCCCATCATTTCATTTCTGATATTGCAATGATTTTACATGTCTTATTTGTCCAAGTACGTTTTATGCTTGCTCTCTCACTCTCATACACACACACACACACACACATGCACGCACACACACTTCTAAGGTATAACTACCCAGTAACCTGAATTGAATTGGGTTTATGGTGAAAGGAATTTGCCTCAGTGTTTGTGAATTCCTTGCAAGAATTGAAATTGGTCTTGTTCTGGTTCTGGGTAAAGCCTGAGATCCGGGGGTGGGCAGAGCCAAGCCCGGGGAACAAAAGGATGTATTCTTTGCAGCATTTGCAGATAAGACAAAGTCCATCCCTGAGGGGAAAAATAGGGGAGAGAGGCCCCAGATTCTGCAGGGAGCAAGGAAGGTTATGGGCTAGGATGAAAACTGCATCACAAAATCCATGATGTAAACAAGCACTATCCATTTAATTTGGTAGTTGGAATACACATGGTCCATCTTTATGTTGAGGACTCGCTGGGATTCTGGATTGATGGGCTTTCCTGGAAGTAGAATTTCCCAATACAAAAACAGAGTGTTGAGGAAGCGCCTACTGTCATGTGACACTTTCTGCCCTCACTTAAGCTTTGGGGTAATCAGATGGCAGTCATTCAACACGTGCTTATGGTTCAACCTCTTTAGGCCAGGCACTGCTGTAACGGAGCTCATAGCCCTTGGAGAAGTGAACAGACGATTAGAGAACTTTGTGATAAGTTCTAGCATGGGATATTATAAGAGCATGCAGGAGGGGGCCTCACCTAGGTTTGGGGAGTCAGGGAAGGACGCCAGGAGGAAGTAGCAGCTAAGCAGAGACCAGAGGAAGAAGAGAAGGATGAGTAGGACTGACAGGTGTGTGTGTGTGTGTTCACCTGTGTGTGCGTGCATGTGTGTGTGCAACATGCCCAGGAACATTCCAATGGGCAGAGGGAGCCGGGTGTGAGAGGAAGCATGTTCAGTGCAAGCCGTTGAAAGACATTGAGTGGGTTTGAAGTTCTGAGGAGGGAGAGAGAGAAATGAAGCTGGCAAAGTGTCTAGGACTCCAAATGCCACAGGCCTTGTGAGCCACATCAAGACACAGACCCAGAACAAAAACCTAAATGCAATCCCAAACTGGAAGGACATTTTCATCAAAGAATATTTTTCTCTTAAAAAATTTCTTTGTAAATACAGGAGAGTGCACGCGCAAGCGCGCTCTCCCTCCCTCCCTCTCTCTCTCTCTCTGTCTAACGGGAGTCGATACCTGGATTGTACCTAAGAGTTGAACGTTCTTCATTTAAAACTAAAGAGGAATGGGAGGAAGTAGAGGATGAGGCTACGTGGTGAAATGTAGGAGCAGTTCCTCCCCTGTCTACTGGAGAGGGACTTGAACATCTCCAGCATCACGGTTCAGCATCACGGTCCACTATTTCTCCACCCTTTCCCTGAAACACCCGTTGGTAGATCTGCAGCGACATTGCTCAAGCAATTTGTAATTTCCTCTTACTCATTTTTTCAGCCTTTTATTTGACTTTGCTATGACCTGATCTATTTTTAGTTTTTCTCATGTTTTTGTTAATTTTCCACATGCGTGTAAGTAGCCATTAGTTCTCTCTCTGCTCTTCAGAGGACAAAATTGGCAGGATCCTTTTGTAGCCTTGTCTCTGAGGATACTTCAAGCCTTATAAAATTTTCATTTTTCTTCCTTCTGGGAAATGCCATCTGATTTTAAAGGCATGTATGCGGCTGGATCTTTCCAGTTAAACAAGTGGAAGGTCCCTATTCCTTTCCATGTTTTAACATTGTACATTTTTATGAAATGTGAAATAAAAATAAAATGCAAAAGAAATGCATGAAAGGTTCCAAGGTGACTGAAGGAACATAATTGAAAGACATTGTATTTCCAGAGAGGACTTTTTTATCGAAGGCATTCCTCTGACAGAACAAACAGATGCTAAAACAAGGGGAACTGGAAGTTGTTTTAAAGGAGAAAATGCTTTTGGAAGCATTGGCCCTTCACCTGTCCCCTCTGACGCCATGCCTCTCATCTGGGGCACACTTGGCCCTAAACTGACCATTTCCCTTCACTCACCCCTGCCACACAAAGGGGTGATGTCATCCCAGTGTCAACTGATATTCCAGTGGCCCATCTGGCCACCAGGCACCCAGTCCCCTGGGGACATGGAATTAAGTGATCTCAAGGGAATGCCCAGGGTGAACTTGGGTTGTAAGGCATCATGATTGGGGGATTTCACGCTTGCATCTGAACTTAGAACCAGCCAGAACTGCAGAATCTTCAGGAGTGAGATGGAATACAAAGTCCAGCTATGACACACAAGGCAATTTTCTATGGACCTTAGTAGTAAGGAGAGGACCCTCCTTGGAACAATCATTTTCTCTACATCAGTTCAGAAGACTTTCTCATCGCTCTGGGTTCTGGGCAGCAATATCTGCCCCAGGATTGATGCACATTTTTACCTGCAGACTCTGGGCACTGGCACTGAGAAGGGGCTCCTTACAACCATTTTGTATTCTATCCCTCTGTAAACTTGACATTCTTGCAATCACGGCCTTGCACCTTCTAGTGGGGAATTTCAGACTGTTTTCTTATTACTAAATGGAGAGGTATTAACAACACAATGCAGAAATTAAAAAAAAAAAAGACGAGGGGGGAAGGGGGAGAAAGGAAAAGACAGCCGCCTGCTCTTTTCTTCTTGGTATTATTATTTGTGACAAAGCCTCGGTCCATTTTTCTTCATAATTTGCAGGACTCCTAATGGGAACAGCACCTCCCAATTACCATGGCTGCCACAGGCTAATTTGGTTACCCTCCGGATCCACAATAGCGAAACTGTGTCGAGCCTTTGTCGATATTTGCATACTATACATACCAGGAATGTAAAACAGCTGCCTGGCCCCTCTCCCACTATCATGGCAATTATGGGTCATTAGCTCCCGCCCCCCCTTCCCTTTTTCTTGTTCTCTTCTTCCCGAGTCTGGTAGGCAGTGGTAGGCAGCTGATGGATTTGCAGAGACAAGCAACGAGAAAGGGGAGCTGCGTGGCCTATTTGTTAAGAGTCGGAGGTTGACGAACTGCCACTTGGATTACGCTAACACAGCCCTGCGCTTTCGTTTCCTGATTACCTCCTCCTCTTCTTTTCTTCCACTCCCTGCCTCCGCTCCCCACCCCCTTCCTTTCGGGAAGCCTCTGGAGGGTCAGTGCCTGGCCCCGCACGTGTCTGCGTGTCCGCATTAATCCTGGCCCTTGGCAGATCCTCGCGGCCTCGGGCCAAGGCGTGTGCCCGCACTTGGCGCCGGATCCGCGCTTGCTCCTCCGCCCCAGGCAGCCGTGGAGAGACCGGGCCTCAGGAGCCCACGGCGAGCCGCGAGCACCCAAGCTGGTCCACATCAGGAGGCGGGGATGCTTTACTCTTACATTTTCTTGCTGAATCGTAGCCCCATGGGGTAAGGGATTAAAAAGAAGGAAGGAAAAAGAGAGAGGCTTAGCCGGGACTCGCTCCCCTTTGGAGCAATGTGCAGTGTCCTGCGGTAGTTAATGGGAAGTTATGGTTTTGAATATAATTTTTTCTCCTTCAAGCTGCTAATTTTATTGACAATATGGATAGATTGAAAGACCCAAAGCTTTTGTGTTGTTTTGTTAAAGCAAATAAGTGAGGCACAAATGTAAATTACATCTCCAGGTTCACATTAGAGGTTTGCAAATAATACTGAGCTAATGGTTATTGCAAAGGAAAATAGCACTGGGATCAATATTCTATACAGTGGAAGGCGATACCTCTCTCTCTTTTAATCACCTCATTGCAGAAATGGCATTGAAATTTGAAATCTCATTTTCTCCATTTGTACAAATTGAACATAAATCACTATGAGTGAGGGGAGGTGGCAGGCAGCTTCACTCTTGGCGGGATTGCATTACTAATTAGTGTTGGGCCGAAGTAGTGCTCAGTCTGGGAGAAGCTTCCCTGGACCTCTGGCCAAAGGCAAGCTGCTCTGGAAAGCCTGGAAGCGTGGGGGAGGGGCCCTGCCTCCCAAATGGGGAGCGAGTGAAGCCTGGGTCAGCTCTGCAAAAGAAGGGAGACAAAGGGCAGAAAGCATTTCAGACCTTCATGAGCTTATGTAATTTCCTGAGCCCGCTGGCAGCTCCCTGCCAATAGCTTCTTAGATTCCAGTGGGGTCAGAATGTGGAGCGCATCACTATCCCCACTAAGAAGCAAGTGAGATGTCAGCTACCACCCTTTGCCTTTTCTGTGGGTGGCCGTAAGAGCTGGGGCCGGGGCCCCAGAAGATGGAAAAGACCTGCTCAACATGAGCACTGCCGTGTCATCTTCCCAAGCCCACCGCCTGCCTACCGACTCCAAGCCCCCCTTCTTTCTCTTTGCCCTGCCCTTTCCTTCCTTCCTCGACTTGGATCCACTTTTACTGAGTGGCTCTCACAGCTCTAAGCTGGGTGATAGATATTATTTACAAAGGATATTCAGAGATGTCAAAGGGCCGCTGGTATTGTACCCACTTCAGCTACATTTTCTCAAGTCCCTCTAACGTTACTTACAACACACTCGGCTTCTCTGCTCTGGGGTCATCCTGGGAAAAGGGGTCAAGATGCCTTTCCGCCTCCCCAGGCTGAATTGTCCCGTGGCTGTGCGTTTCTGGGTGAGAAAGAGGGCACCTGAGATTTGGTAGAGGGAGAAGGCAGAGAAGCAAGCTGTCAGCTGCTCTGGGGGAACTGCTGGGTTTAGGGCTTTGTTCTTGAAGATTTAGAAAGATACAGCTTAGGCAAGAGTTGTGCAGACAGAGTCCCTGACTCATCTTTGCTCTGGTCACTTACCCTCTCACTTGGAGTAAATAATAGTTCTGCTGGATGATTAATGGAGGATATTCAGTTCATTAAACTTGATACCCTGAGGGCAGGATGGACTGGTAAAGTGTTTATATATCTATAGCCAAGGCTGCTTTCAGAAGGGCCAGTGTGTGCAGATTTGCCAAAAGTGGGACAAGCTAGACTCCATCAAGGTGGGCCTCGGGAATGGCTATTGACACCAGCCTCACCTGGTGGGTCACCATTATAGTAGAGAAAGACGCCTTTCCCTTTCCAGCAAGAGGAGCCTTTAAAAGTCCATGGTGGGGCCTGTCACTGCTGAGCCATTCATCCAGGTGCTCTCACAGCCAGCTAAGCTGCCTCACACTTTTGAGGCACTTCTGGGCTCCTCCACCTGCCACTCCTTCCCCCTGCCTGGGGAGAAAAGGGAAGGGAATCCTGGACTTATCAACATCCTGAGAATTTTCCATCCCTTTTCTACATCCTCTGCAGTGGCAGTAGGAGTTAAAAATAGGGGAGTTTAGGGGGAAAACTGGAAACAAGGTTCATTACCTAAGGTTTCTCTCAGCCATTTCAACAGATGAAAGCAAAAAAAAATAAAGCAAAACCCATCCAAACAGTAAGCAGGTGGTGGCCGCTAATAGAGAAGAAATAAAAACCTTTTAGAAATCAGAGCCAACTACAAAAAACACCGAGAACGTGAAATGAAAGTTCTGAACAATCAGTTCAAAGGAAAGGATGTTTGAAATAAACCCTTAAAAACATTTCAAATACTAAATGAAAAAAATATATATCTTCTTTAGATATTTGAAGCCAGGATGGCAAATCTAGAGAAAGGACTTTAGGGCATCTACTTAAAAAAATAAAATAGAAAAATAAAAATAAAAAAGAACTAATCAGTTCTTCGAGGCAGTAGGGCTTAGAGGACCAACCCATAGATCAGGTGCACGTGGACGGGCCAGCTTGCCAGTCCCAGGCCCATCTACTGGGTTGACCTGGGGTTTTAACCTCCGTGTGCCTCCATTTGCCCAGCTATAAACTAGGGTTACTAATAGGTATGCCTGCTCACCCTCCAGGTCCCTGAGGAGGTATAACTAGATAATGGACCTGATCCTATTGCTGGAGAATGAGTAGCAGCCGTTTTGTGACCTCCACCTTTAGAGCCAACCAGGTAACCTCCCAGAGGCCTTGGGGAAGCTCTCCTTTTTTAGGTGAGTTTCAACATTCATTCCTTCACTCATTCATTTTACATTATGTACACCTGCTATGTGCCAGGTTTAATAGCCCATGATGACAAAAATGAGGAAAAGCTTACCGTAGGAACCAGGCAAGTTAACAGGTGATCATCAGGCAGTGAGGAAGCATGCATGGGATGTCTTGGGAAGACAGCCTCGGGGAGGCTTCCTGGAGGAGGTGATGACCAAGCTGACTTCTGACAGAAGGGCAGAAGCAGGCTGGGTGTCAAGGCTGGGCAAGGCATCTGAGGCTGAGGGGCAGCACATGTGAAGGGTGAGGGGGATGAGTTTTAGAATGTCAACGAACCTTCTATGGTAGGGATATCAGGTGAGAGAGACAGAGTGGAGAGCAGGAAACAGGAACTTTAGCAAAGGGCATTTGTGAAAGTTAGAAATTGCATTCAGCTGCCTGGAGGTCAGCAATTTGTTGCTTTGGTAGTTCTTCAGTCATCAACAAACCATTATCATTTTATTTGTCTAAACTACCATCCATAGCAGGTGTCTTATTCAAAAGGAAGAAGAGTGGAATTGACATGGCTTAGGCACCAAGCAGGCTCTACCACAGCCTTTCCCAATAGTTGAAGGAGCTTGGATGTTAGCTCTGGTGTGGTCTGTGACCATTATCAGGATGCGATTGGCATTCAATTTGCATCCACGCCCTAACAGATATTTGCACCTTACTCATCTGTTTAATGAAAGGGCTAGGAGTCCTTAGGGACAGGCAAACAGAAGCTTTAATAGAAGAGAAAAGGCTGAGAAATTGAGACTTGCTTGAGTGAAAATAAAAGCCAAGAATCATGAGATAACACAATTTGCCAGGGAATTCCTGGTTTATTCCTATTGTTTGTTCCTTCTGGTTTAGCATTTGTCTCAGGTTTTACTTTTACTATCATTATTTAACAAAATGCGATTATTAATTGTCGTGTTAAAATAAGCCAGAATGGGTCAGATAGACCTCCATTTTGTCCTGGTGAGCTCTCATCTAGTTACTTGTGAGAGGCAAGTCCAGAGAACAGAGTTCTCATTTTAACTCGTGGTTAAGGCTGAAAGGCAACCAGGGATGACCCATCTCTTTTTTTCATTCTGTTCCAGTTGCAAAGTAACTAACACCCCCTTTCCAAGGTCAGCATGCAGCGTACTTGCTGATGAACCAATTGTACGTGGTCATGAGCATGTAGGGTTAGTAACTCCTCCTGGACTTGGCTGATATTGTTGCCCCTCTGGCAGTTCGTGCTATGGCCCATGCTGGGTCCAGCAGGGTATAGGGAGCCACCGTGATGCCAGTTGGCAGGCTCAGTGGGAAATGTGGAAACCTGTAGGGTAAGTATGTGGGTAAATATTGGTCACATACGGGAAGTAGAGGCTGAGCAGCCCTGCTATAAAATAAAGAGAGAGTAGTCTGAATACTCTCGGGATAGCAGTTTTGTCATTTATTATATAAGATAAATCCATAATGATTTATTTTATTATTTGGTAGCATCCTTCTATTTTGAAATCAACTCTTTTGCAGCACTGAGCTGAAAAATAGACCCAAAGTGCTAAAAAAAAATAACCACTGAATTTTCATTTCTTAAGAAAGTTGATGATGATGAACGTGTAACTTACAAAGGATTTTTATCCTACCATCTACTGTAGCAAATGGCCACGTGGAAACCAGAAGACAAAATGTGCTGATGAAGCAGAAGCATCTAGTTTTAAGAATCTGTAGTTACTTTAAGATTCTTCCATAGATGGTGATTTCACACTTGAATCTGCAGAAGGTGCATTTACAGTACCCTCTGCAAAGCCTGATTTTTCATTTTTATCAAATGACTGGTTTTTCTATATTTCACTCCTTTTCATTCCAAGTTTTCATATGCATGTGCAAAACATGATCACAGTTAATGTGTTCACACTGAAGTCAGAAGGAAAGCTCTGCAAACAGTTCAAGGGTATCAATGCAGTCAGTGTTTTCAGATGCTTCCAAATAAAGTTTCTGGAAATTCATGCTGCTGAAGGGGAAACAGCTGACCTTATTGTGACGAGTATTGTAAAATTCATTTAGGAAGTTTAACAATGAAGATAAATGTATACTTGGTTCTGTAATGATAATACACATTCAGATTTTGGTGAAGCACTGTTTCATGGTGAAAGCAATGTTATTACAAAATTAAGACACCTAAGGGACAGAAACAGGCTTGGAATTTGTTTCGGTGTTCAGGTAATTCATCATTTCCTCCCACTAAGCTGCAATGTTAGATCAGTTGAAATAAAAATTCTTGTTTAAATTTACAAATATTTTTGAATAATCTGTTAGGGTAACCAAACCATAAAATTTTGTGATGAAGCTGATGTTAAATACATTTAAAAAAACACCACTATGACAGAATGCACTCTCTCTGCTGCCCATCATAAAATGGGGTTTTAGAGATTCTGCACCTTTAAAGAACTACTTTGTAAATCAACCTATGTGTTCTGCAATGGTACCAAACTTCTTTTGCTAATAAATCTGTAAATTTCAGGTATATTTCATTCATCATCAGTTGGAAAACTTTATAAAAGTATCCAAAGAATGGAGTATTCAAAAAACTTCATTTTAAAGCTTTTAACCAATTGCAGCTGTTGAAAACAAAGCTTGCAAACAGGAAGACAATGAAATTCATCCCATCAGCAGAAAGAAAATAAACTGAACAAAAATGATACAAGATTTTATTTTTAAAATTTTAATTGTTCTTTAGACTATCTTGACCTGTGGGGAGACTCTTTTGCTAGCATTACCATTTTTAATTGAATGAAATTATATTTTTTGTCATAATGGAAAGGAAACTGAAAAGCTTTTGTGGTTTGGAATCATAAAAAAAGACAACTTATTTGAAGAGTTTTGTCCTGCAAGAATGTCTGTCTTAGAAGTCCCGGTCAAAGATAGGGACTTGGGAGGTTAAAAAGACAGTCTCTGAGAAAATATTTGTGCTAAAATATTCGTACATTTTAATATAAAAAAATAGAACTGAACTTACAAGGTGCCTCAGTAACTTTGGAGAAAGCATTTTCTCAATTGAAAGTATTATAATCTACAGAGGAGACTCAATTGAGGTTGCCAATAGTTTCATTGTTATTAACAATAAAATACAACTTTATTGCTTTTCTGTGTGTAGTGCCTCAAAAAGTTTAAAGATACAACTTCAAAGAAGATTACATGCAATTTTACGAAGCAAAAAATTAAAAAATAAGTCCATGTTAAAAACATGGAATCTTTAGGAAAATAGTGTAGTATTAGAAATAGCTATGACTAAAAAAATCATTATTTCATTGTATCAAGCTCAATTATTCTGCTAATTGTATTGTTTACTATTCAGAGAGCAGATTTAATGAAATAAATTATTTTTGTTTTGCTTTAATGAACATAGGTATATATTATAGAAATAATCACTATAAAAAACAGGTTTGGAATAAAACTATTCTAAAAATCTACCAAGATAATAAAATCCATGTAGTGGTCAACAAATCAATATTTTAAATTACATAATTTTAATTATTCTTACAATTCCTTTTTACTCTCATAAATGCCCTGGTTTAATTGATAAATGATGTGGCCTCCCCAGCAATGGGAATAGAAACTGAGGAGATACTCAGCAAGAAGAGAGAGAAAGTAGAGTGAAGGGTTGAGGTGCAGAGGGAAGGATAGGCTGGCTAACTGGAAGCACAGGGAGAGGGCATGAGGGCCACGTCATCGAGGGAGATGAGAGCCTTCAGGGACTGTGGTATGGCACACTGCTTAAGAGGGAATTCCTCTTTGAGACCCTTGGTGTACTGCTCAGGGGTGGGGGTAACAGGGAAGAAGCAGTAGTGAATCTCTGAAAATGTCCCAGTAACCTCAAAATATAGGGTCCCTCTGGAGGTATATTATTTGTTACCTAGAGAAGCAGAGCTATCAGTTATTGATTCATCCACTTCGATCAGTCATTCATACATGAGTTAACTCTATCAACCAATAATGTTTATTGAGTACATACTATGTGCCAAGCACTTTGTTGGGTGCTAGTGATGCCCAAAATGGAATAAGATGAAACTCAAGGAGTGTGTAATCTAGTTCTGGAAATGGGCAGGGAAACTGGGAGCTGTTAAGTCAGAGAAACTAGTGTAGAATGGAGGCTTGTAGAAGGCCCATAGGGGGTCCCAGAGGGAGCATCTGCCCGGCAAGGGGGACATCAGGAAAGCTTTTCAGGTTCTCCAAAAGAATCAAGTCTCCTCTTCCTGCTCCTCCTCAGGGAATACTGCCTCATTTGGCAGAGCTTTCTATCAGAATGTAGGCCACTACTCTTTGCTTTTAACATTTTTAATAATAAAAGAAGAGCAACATATAAAGAAGACCTCAAAGAATGATTCCTTTTGCTCCTTGGGTTTCATTCCTGTCTGGTCTCAGACAGTGTCCTGGAAAGACTTTTCGGACCCGGTAGCTGTTTTCTATTCCAGGTTCCTTGTGTGTTGTTTTTGGGCACAGAAACAAATCCAATTCAAGCAAATAATGCTGTCATCAGGAGCTTGTGCAGACGTTGGGCGGGGGAGTCCTGGCCAATGGAGTGCTATGTTTGAAATGTCATGGGATCTTCAGA
>PVKH010030256.1:0-12513 GCA_004027955.1 Chaetophractus vellerosus | reverse complement strand
AAATAAATAAATCTTTAAAAAAAAAAAAAAAAGCACAGGTTGTATATGTGTGCTGTGTATCACACCATCACACCGCCAACAACCACAATAACCCACGTTGCAACACCTTGTGGAGAGGAGGAAGAGGATAGCTTATGTGAAAAATGGAAAGCTGGTTATTGTGACTGAAGCCGAGAGTGAAGGGAGCTGAAGCATGGTCTTAGGCAAGAGGGACCGTTGAGGTCATTGTAGTTTATGTTAAACAGTCCTTTATCCTAAGAGCAATAGGATGCATTGAAAGTTTTTAAGTTTGAAAGTACCAGAGAGTGAGATAGCAATGAAGATTAGTATGGTGGTGGAAAGCAGGAGAGAAGAGAACATGGCCAGGAAATATTTCATAGGTTTAAAGTGTCAGATTTTATGATGGATTTGAAATTGGGCATGAGGGAGAAGAAAGGGTCAGGGTGACTTCTATATTTCTGTATAACCAACTGAATAGATGCGACGGGGAACAAGGGGAAACATCCACATAAAAAGGAGGAAACTATGAGCTGAGTTTTGGATATATGCAATACAAGGCATCCAGATTTCCAAAAATAAATAAATAAATAAATAAATAAATAAATAAATAAATAAATAAATCCATAGCTATTGAAAAAGACAAGATGTCCCTGAGATAGGAGAAAGTTAGAGGTAAAGATTTGAAAGTCACTGGCAGGAGAGTGGTTCTTGAAGCTATTCAAGCAGATAAAATCCTAAAACAGAATATAAGGTGAGATTAAGGAGACCAAAGACAGAACTTTAAGAAATATCCACATGAGAAAACAGTAGAAAGATGTCCCTGGGCAGGTGGCAGAGAAGGAATAATCACAGAGAAAGGAGTAGAATCTGAATATTAAAGCACCACAGAGTTTTATTTACCCCCATGATTTGTATACGATCCCTGTTATTTAATTAGTAATATGAGCAACATCAAGATGTACAAAGATTGCCTTTGGTTATCCTTTCAGCTGCCCTCCCCCCTCTGCTCCAACGTACACTCACACATACCTGCTACCCTGCAATGGTGGGTAAGAATGAGGCAAATGGTTGTGAAAGGTATTCTTTATGTTCCTTAATAACAGGTCTACATTTAGAACAATATATTCTTGCTATATTCTATTGAGATGTAAAGCAAATATTAGAAGTAAGTGAAAGATTACCTCTGACATTAAATATAAAGAAATTATAGTTGGTATTTGAGGTTGACTTGTTGAGATGTTGTGGCATAGGGCCAGTTTAGCTCAATAATGGACAGTATCAGCAATATAGCAGCAAAGTTGCCAGCTTACATGAAAATTATAGAAGGATATTAGCTGGGTTGTTCTTGCCCTTGGAATGCTCCTTTCTTCATTTCCTCTTTTGTTACTGCCATAGGACGTCAGCTCAAATTTACTGTCATTGTTGTCATTTGGCCAATGACTTTCATGAAATGTAGTAGGCATTTAACCTTGTGTGAGTCTACAAGCAGGTGTTTGAAGAGGACTTCTTTAAGGGGTTTAGCAGACTGGCTGAGTGGTTTTGGAATACAAATGTGACAGGGAGGATTGATAATTTTTTTCTCCCAAGTGAAATGTGTCCTAAAGTAGTGCTTTGTATCTCATACAAAAATCATGGCCTTTAGGAAACATAATTTTCGTTTTTGTAAATTTTGAAAATTAATCTCTAGACTTAGGTAAGCATCCTGGAATTCCATGAGAAGTTCCCTGGAAACAAAGATCTACTTTTATGGAAAATAAGCCTAATGCAGGGTTTCTTAACCTTGCAACATTGCCATTTTTGTAGTAGGTGCCTGTCCTATGCATTTTAGGATATTGAGCAGCATTCCTGGCCTCTACTGGATAGATGTCAATCGTACTCCACCCTGCCACAACTTCTGACAATCAAAAATTGCTCCAAACAATACCAAATATCTCCTTGGAGACAAAATCACCCCAGTTCGAAAACCACTGATCTAAAAGAAGTGCCTTAATGTGAAGCAAAATGAATAGAATTTGTTAAATACATATGGTGTACACAAGATTTCAATCCTTCCTACTTACTGTCATTAAGTAGTATAATTGTCTCTAAAGAATAAATAGTAAATAGTAAAATCATCTAGAGTAATAATTTTCTAATCTTTCTTGTCATAATGAAAAATTAGGTAAGCTCTCTGCGGTGTTTTGATTTTCTGTAGTGTTTTGAATTTTACATGCTATTTTCATTCATTAATTCATTCAGTAAGTATTTACCAAGCTCCTTCTATGTTCCAGGCACTCTTATATTTGTTAAGGAATAAAATAATGAGTGAGAAAAGCAAAGTCCCTGCTAATCTCAGGGAGTTTAAATTCTTATGGAGGAAAATGCAATGTACAAGTAACATTCTATTAAGCAGAGAATCCAAATAGGGTGATATGATAGTGCAAGGATTGGCAAACTACATTGTTCTGCTTTTGCAAATAACATTTTATTGGAACACAGCCATACTCTTTGCTTAATATATTATCTATGGCTCTTTTCACACTACAAGAGCAGAGTCGATTAGTTGCAACAAAGCCTGTAAAGCCTAAAATATGTGCTATCTAGTCCTTAGAAAATGTTTGCAGGACCCTGTAATAAAGTGTGATTGGGTGGGAGTTCTTGATTGGGTAATTGGAGAACAACTTACAGTGTGGGTGACATATGCCATTGAAACTAATAGCTGACAAGAAAGAATCAGTCATGAGAAGAAGAGGGAAGAGCAGGCAAAAGGAGAAGCTGAAACTAAACTTGTAAGGCAAGAGTGAGCTAGTGTAGGTGATAGGGATGGTTTGAAATATGATCTGAAAGAAAATGGGGACCTGTTACTGAAGAGCCTTAGAGGCTTCACTAGAGTTGAGGGCTTTTGCTGCAGGTGAGATTGGAAGCCCAGTGATATTTGAGAGTTTTGTGTGAGGTGATCTTGGTTACTTTTTAGCAGGAACAACTCTGGCTGCACTGCTGAGGAGAGGATATAAGAAGGCAAGGGCAGAAGCAGGGATATCAATTAGGAGACTAACAGTCAAGCAAAGAGACAATGGTTGCTTGGACTGTCAGTAGTGGACATTGAGAGAAATGATAAATTTAGGATAATTAATTTTTTTAAAAAATTTACTTCGAAATATTTTCAAACTTAAAGGAGAGTTACAAAAATAATATAAACCCCATAAGGAGAGCTTTGACATCCCGCCTACATCCCCCAGATACCCAGATCCACCAAATTTAACATTTTGCCACATTTTCTCTATCTATCTATCTATCTATCTATCTATCTATCTATCTATCTGTCTGTCTGTCTGTCTGTCTGTCTGTCTATCTATCTGTCTGTCTATCTATCTATCATGATCATCATATATATCTATCTTTCTCTCTCTTGTCTATCAATCCATTTTCTGAACACTTGAGTGTAGGTTGTGTATATCATGCTCCTTGAACACTTAGTACTGGCATGTATATTTCCTAAGAACAAGGATATTCACTTATGTAACACTCTTAAGTACAATTACCAAGTTAAAGAAATACAACATTGATATAAAGCATACAGTCTATATTCCTTTTTTTCCTCCCTTGTTAGATCTCATTCAGGATCATGTATTACATTTCATTGTAATTGTCTCTTTAGTTGCTCATTCTTTTTTTATTGTGTTATATACAACTAAACTTTCCCATCTCAACCATTCTCAAGTATATCATTCAAAGGGATTAATCACATTCACAATATTGCACTACCCTCACCACTTTCCATTACCAATTTTTCCCCCATTTTCCCAAACAGAAAATCCCTATGCTCATTAAGCATTAATGCCCCATTCCTCCTCTCTGTCTCTATGAGCTTGCATATTCTCTGATCTTTTATTTATAATTACCATGGGGCTTAAATTTAACACCCTAAATCTGTAACAGTCTTTTTTGCTTTGATACTAACTTAATTTCAATAGTATATACAAGCTATGTTCCTATACCCTTCCATCCCCCCACCTTTATGCAGTTCTTGTCACAAATTATATATATATAAATACAGTATGAGTCCAAAACCACTGATTTCCCATTACATTTTATGCATTTTTGTTTTAATTCCTGTAGGAACTTAAAAAAAGAATCAAACACAAAATACAATATTACTGGTGTTTATACTTGCCCTAGTGTGCCTCACTGATGGTTTTTAATGCTTTAACCTTCTCTTTTGCCTTGGCCATCTTCCTGTTTCTTTGTATCTTTTGTAGCCTTTTGTTGAAAGGCTCACATTTTTATATTTTAATATGTTATCGTTGGAATTTAGATTCTGAGGCATCTGTTCCTTAAACTTCTGTCCAACTAGTATAGCATTATGACAGAACTTTCCTTGAATGCCAGGAGCTAACAGAAAAACAAACAAAAAGAAGAGGAAGAAGGAAAAAAAGAAAACATGTTTCCCAGTTTTTGCAGATTGACCTGTGCAAGTGCTGTCCTTCAGGGCTTATTCATACAATGAATTTAAGAGAATAGTTGCAGACCAATATGCAGGGGGCACCCTGATCCTTTCTGTGCATGCCTCTTGTCTTGGGCAAGCATGCGTTGCCCTAGGATTTCCCCATTTTTCCTAGAAAAGTTTCCTTATGGGACTAGGAACTGCACTGCATATCCTAGAGCCAGCAATCCCTTGACCCAGGCAACACAACTTGACTACTCTCTCACAGCTTTCTGTAGGAAGTCAGTTCCATGAGTTGCCTTCTACAAACAGGGCAAGTTCTGATGTGGTGAGTCTCTCAGGCCACTACCAAAGAGATTGGACCAAACAGACATTCTCCCAATATGTACATGAGGGTTCCTCTGCTCCCTCTGAAACTGGGACTAGCGATCTGCACCGGTAGCCTGGGCTGGCCTCTCACTGAGCCAATGAAGGGGTGGGGAAAGGCCAGCCAGGGTGCCAAGGAATCCTACTGCTTTTAAGTAGCCTTTTCTTGATTCAGCGCTTGCCCTGTTCTATAGTCCTTTAATTGTTTTCTGGAGCTTTGAGAAAGATATTTCTGCCAGTTCCAAGTTTCCGTGGGGGAATGGAGTCCTGAGCCATCTTACTATACCATCTTGAACTGGGATAAGTTTTTGAAAGTAAAATTTACATGACTTGCCAATAGGTTGGATGTAAAGGAAAAAGAAAGACGCAGAATCAAGAATTGTTCCTGTTTTTGTTTTTGGATGAAGCATTTGCATGTTTTATAATACTGTTTGCTGATATTGGGGGGCCAAGGGGAAAGTGAAGCTTCAGAGTCTATTATGTTAGAAGTTCTGTTTTGGGTTTATTAGACATCCAACTGGAAATATAAAATAGAAACTTGGATATGAGAGTCTGGCATTGCAAGGAGAGGTCAGAGATGGAGATAGGTATTTAGGATGGCTATATAAATAGTATTTAAGTTCATGGGAGTGGATGAGCTCATTTAAAGGGATGTTGTAGACAGAAAAGGGCAGAAAGAGGATGCAGTTCAGAGCACTGGTTGGTTCCATATTTAGAGAACAACTACAAGAGGAGGATGCAGTAGAAGATAACAAGGAGTAGGAGGTGAGGTAGAAATAAAACTAGGTGGCGTCTTGGAATTATCATCTGATCAACAGAATACTCCATTATCTGTGAGACCAACTATTTACATTTCCATTTTTTAAGGAACTGGAGGTTAATGAGATTGGGCGATGAGTCAAAATGAAGTAATCATTAGAGTCATGACTAAATTTAGGTCTTCTTTTTCATGTTACCTAGTAAGTCCTTGTAACCCCAAGATATTTGAGGTGGACACTTGGTTTTGTCTAGTTACTATCTCTTTGGGAACCACCTCCCTAATCCATTCTCACTCTACATGGATGGAGTGAGCCCTTCCTCCTTTTGGCTCCAGTAACAGTTTTGGGAATGGATTCATGACACAAGCCAAGCTAATTAGGAATTTCCTGGCACTTGTATGGGGAAATCCTGCTTAAAAATAGTACCAACACAGAGGCAACATAATGACTGTCGCTGTACTGGTAAAAATATTTGAACCTCTGAATCCCCAGTTGGGCCTGAAGCCAAAAACACTTCCTGTTCTCACCATTATTTTGCTTAAATTGGTTTGATTTGCGTTTTTGCCTCTTATAACCAAAAAGGTTCTAGTACAATACTTTTGTTTATTTTTGTATATCAGCATACCTCCATTTGTATGTAATAGATTCTCAATAAATATTTCTTAAATAAAATTGAAATGTGAGTGTTTAATGATAGGATACCTGATTTTAAATTAAGCAATTGGTTTAGCTATTTAACACAGAAAAATTTAAGGATTTGAGAAGATTTTCTTCCCATCACTATTAAAAATTCAGCTGAGAAAACTAATTTCACACAAAATTTTTGGTCTATTCAAAATGCCAACACTTTGAAATGGCAATGTTTGTTTGTTTGCCTTTTTAAAATTTAAGACTCTCTCCTTAGCCACCACGGGCAGGGCAAAGCCACCATGGGCAGGGCAAGTCACCAGCGAACAGAAGCAGACCCGCCCGCGAGCGGAGCAGAGCCGCCTGCGTGGTGACCTGGCTCAGCGCGTTGTCACAACGGGGGGAGACAGAGCAGACACAGAAGAATGCAGAGAAATGAACACAGCAAAAGCAAGCAGAAAGGGGGGGATATGTAACCAAAAAAAAAAAAAACTCTCTCCTTTTTCCCTCATATTTATTTTCATGATTTAATGGATGGATGGATGAATATTTTAGTTCTTCTGATGGTTTCATTTACATTTCTGTCTAATTTTTAAAGTGTATTTTTACATACCTTCTTTCTTACTCTTGCTGCCCCTTGAGGTCAAGCCTGATAAATTGGTCTTCACACTAAGTCCTTAGTATAATGCCTCTTGCATTGCTAAATTACAAATAAGCTTTAGGAGATACTGGGGATTGAACCCGGGACCTCTCACATGGAAAGCAGGCAGCTCAATCACTGAGCTACAATCACTCTCCAACAAATAAGCTTTTGAAATCTCTAAAAAACAGTGCAAAATAAAGTTATAATGAATATTGATATAATCAATACATATAGTGGCTACCATCTTGGTTTCCCTTTCTGAAATTTCTGACATTATTTAAATCACTGAAAGGAAAGCAATCCACAATTTTTTGGGTCCCCAGAGGTGGTAACATTTCAGCACCCTAGAATTTTTACTTTCAAGTGCCTACAGGCATGATTCTATCTACCATAGTCTCTGAACTTCCAATGTTTTTACAGCTGAAACTGTAATGATTTGAGGCTATGAACAAGGTAGGCTTGACAAAATTCATGATCCACCAAACTCCACAGTTACTTTAGTCACTGCATATTCATTTCCTTCACTTCTTTGTCTTTTCTGCTCCATCAAAAGTTATTAATTCAGGTTTTGCTTGTACATTTTCTGGCCTCATCTGACCCAGCTTTGTTTTTCCAAGTGTCATGTTATTAATTAAATTTATGCTAATGTAAAGCAGTTTGCTTCACTCTCAGCATCCCTTCTCAAGTTCTTCACTATTTGGATTAAACTAGCATTTCTCGAATACTTATTTTCACACATTGTACTTTAATGACTATTCTTAACATCTTTTCTATTTTTAATGTGGATTTTATGATGCAATCATCATTAAGGCCTCTTCTGAGTGAATCCCACCCAAGTGAATCCAATTCAGACCTCAAGTAAACATTTTTGTTTCCACTGTGATAATCTTCCTTAACTAGTTAAGTATTGCACATTGGAAGTTGGTATGTCTGAAAGAACAGAACATGCCAGAAGAAGAATATTTTTCTCAAATTTGATTCATCATGTCTGTTTAATCATGTGTTGTATATGAAGTTACTGTAAAATGTCTTCTCTTGAATTTCTATTCCTTATTAAAGCAGAACCTTGAATCATGCCTCAAGAAAAATTTTGAGGGGCCGGCTCAATAGCCCAGTGGATAGGGCGTTGGCATACCACATGGGAGGCCCCGGGTTCGATTCCCGGGGACCTCTCCTAGCGGGCAGACTGCCTTGAGAATGGCAAGCCGCCATGGGCGGGCCGGAACCGCCGTGGGCAGGGCAAGAAGCTGCCACGGACATGGCAAGAGCCGCCACGGGCAGGGCAGGTCGCCCACGGATGGAGCGCAGCCAGCCACCCGCGAACTGAAAAGCTGGCTGTGAACAGACGCAGAGACCGCCCACAAGCGGGGAAAGCCGCGCCTGCGCAGTGTCCAATCTCGGCGCATCGCCGCAGCGGGGGGAAGGGGAGATATGTAATAAAATTAAAAAAAATTAAAATTAAAATTAAAAAAAAAAAAAAGAAAAATTTTGAGTCATGTCTAATGTGCTTATCCATTTTAGGCATTAGATAAAATGTTACCCAATGTCTTGTGTTACATGAAAGTTGAATTTAATCAGAAAGAGAATTGTCTAAAGTGCATCTGACTCCTCATCCTCTGATCCTAGTGAAGAGGCTGTTGGGATAAATGGTGCCTTCTATCACTAGAGTTTGGGTGTGTGTGTATATGTGTGCATGTTTTAACTAATGGGGGGGATTATAATTAATAACTTTATTGAAACAACCAACAAGATGGGTAAAGAATAGCTTACTAGCATTTTTGGATGAAATATACTTGAGCTTAAATCAAATAAATGTACCAATTTGCCACAACCGAATGCTATAGAAGGCTGCCTTAATAAACTTACAGCCTGTAAAATGTTCAAATCCACCTATACTCTGAACATATTTTCAGACAGCCACAAACAAATTGCATTATAGTCAGAAAAAAAAATTAAAGGACCAGAAACCAAATAACTTGAAGACCAATTTAAGAAACTAGGATGTATTTTCCTAAAAGAATAGAAGATTTAGGTGACTATATAATGTCAAATTAATATAATGTGAAGCACTTTAGCTCAGAGGTGGATGATGGACTGTGGTTAACAGGACAAGTATGAGAACGTTCTCTTGATAACAAATATATAATACTAATATAATATTGGGTGGAGTTGGGAGAAAAGTACTCCAAATGTAAGATATGGGCTATAGTTAGTAGTAATATTTTGACGATACTCTTTAATAGGTAGTAAGAAATGTTTCACAACACTGCAAGGTGTTGGTGGTGGAGAGATATATAGGAGACTTATATAATGATATGCATTTGTTTTGTAAATTCACAAATTTTATTATATACTTTATTGTGCATGTATGTTCATGTATGAATGATATACTTCAATAAAATTTTATTTAAAGATTTTTAATTAAAAAAATGAAAATAAAAAAAAAAAAGAGAGAGAGAGAGACTGTATTTTTCTCTATGGCCCCAAGAAGCAGAACTGAGGTATCGCCAAGTAGAGAGATTTTGTTTCTTTGTAAGAAAGAGTTTTCTTTTGAAAATCAGAAGTACCCAATGGGAATGAAATCTCTTTTGGGATGTTTAAGCAAAGGTTATCATATCACAAAATAGGGTTGTGTGTTTGTAATGGAAGCATTGGTTTTTCCTAACCCAGAGATTTTCCTCTATCCTAAGACATTTCCTCCCCATCTATGAAACTGATGCTTATTTAGCCAAACTATGGACAAGTTTTCTTACTTGGTTGATATTATAATATAGAAGAAGACAGTTAACTTCAGTGAAAAAACTTCCTTGTGACCTATTATGGCATCAAACCAAGGTTTATAAAAATGAACTCTTTATGTCCCAAGGTCTATTCTCCTTCTTGTATTTTCTATTTTTAAGAAATACATGCATAGATAAATGTGTTATTTTCCTTTTTTTAAAAAAAAACATATTCAATTAAAGTCTAAATCACGGTCCTTCTTAACAAGTGTGTCACACGTCCATCCTGCATATCTTCCCACTTTTGGAGCTAACACGATTCTAGACCCTAAACCACTCAAATCTAAACTAGGTCATCAACCTCTTAACAAGAGTTCCTGCTACTGGTTTCCTCCCTTCCATATACTTTTTTTAGATATTCAGTCATACAAATGTCCCTCAAATACTTATTTTATTTTGCATGTCCCCTTTTCAGTAATCTTTGTATTTGTTATTGACTACAAACATAGTATAGATTCCTAATCATTACATTTGAAACTCCCTATAAGTACAAATTAAGTACTTATTTCTTCCTTACTTTTTAAATAGACATTGTAACTATAAATTTATATTAAATACTTGAATAAACTACTAGCACTTAACTTACAGCATGTATGAGATAAAACCCAGATATATAACATAGTCCTGTAGGTTTTGTAATATGGCTTAATTGTGTATAGGTAATCACAATTACGCAACATTTATTTCCTACAACATTAGACATATAAGAATAGTGGCAATTCTCTGCCAATACCCAGAGGTGGGAGGAAGTGCTTCCATAAAGGGTATTAAGGCAGAAGAGCCAGAACACATGCTGTCTACATCTGAATTTCAGAAGACTGGCCTGAAGCTGGATGAGCCATGGTAGCATCTAAAACAGATTGCTATTTTTAACTCCGCCAAGAAAGAGCTAATTTCATGCAAGAATTACCTCACACCTGACCCAGAGAAAAGACTCTCTGGCTATTCTTTATATATGTTGATGCAACAGCAGAATTGTTTCATGTCTTAAGAACCCAAATAAGGAAGAACATGGGAAAAAGAAAAGGGATTTGTACATTTTGTGAGTTTTTTTTTTTGATGAAATATTTATGACAGAAACAGAAAAAAAGAGATGTCAGATTTAGCAACTGGGAAGAATTGAAGTGGTTATTTCCCCAAGAGTTTTTAGAAACCATTTTTCTTAATGTTCCTTTAGGAAATTGACTAACTTTAGCAGGTGGTATTTAAGTCTCTTTCTCTCTGCTGCTGACATTCAACTTACACAATCACCTCATTTATCCTTTTATGTACATTAAAAAATATCAACGTTCACAATGTTGATTGCCTTCTCAGCAATCTTCTTGTGACCTGCTAGAATAAGATGGAAAATTGAAAAGAGGTCGTTTAGAGTCAGGTGTAGGGGGAAGGAGAGGAGTAGGAAATCAATTGTATTCATCACTTCAGTCCCTTTCCAGAGGCTGCCTTCCAAAATGCCACCTTTTATGTTCAAACTCATTTTTCTTCATATTTAGATGCAACTGTAGCTGTTAAGAAAGGCTTTGATCTATATTTCATAGGGAAGTGTTATTCAAGTGGATACTACTTTCATTACTACAGAAAATATAAGCTGCACATATCTCTTCACCTCATCTTGCCTCTCATCCTCACTTGCTGGTCATGACACCATATGAAAAGGTACGTCTGTTCCTTCATTAATACCAAAGGTTAAATAGAAGCATGAAGCCTTCTTGATCTTCACATTTAATATTGGAAACAATTTTTCTTCTAATCAACAATGAAAAGAAAACAATATATGAAAGGGAAAAAAAGAACCAAGTGACTTCCTTGGGGAGTGGGGAAGGGTGGTGTTTTCTGGGTGGGGGTCATATAATCAAAATTATCAACCCTACCAAAGTCTGGCATTGGCCTTAAATTGTAATCTTGATGACTCATCTCATTATTTCTGAGTAAAATGTAACTACTTGGGGAAGGATAACGTATTGAGTTCTTCTACCCCTTCATGTGAGAAAGTTTGTCATAAATTTTCATCCAGGCAATTGAGAGAGAGAGAGACTACCTGAAACAAGTGAATGCAATTTGAGTTTAACATTAAAGAGGGTAGAGAGATGAGTCCTGGAAACTTGAGATTGTTTGAGAAAGCAAGCTTGAGCACAGCGTGCCAGAGGCCTGTGTGTGTGTGTGATTCTGTGTGTACATGTGTAAAAGACAATGCTATGAAATGAGAAAGTTATGCTATAGGTGGAGATGAGAAACCACTGAAGATGACCAGATGATTCCATTATATCCAGGGCCAGCCCTGATCGGAAATACTGGAAATTGATTTCATAGATTACATTGTCTAGTAAAATGTCTACAGAGAGATCCTGACAGTTGGCAGACAGGAACGAGTTTCTGGTGATAGATTCATATTGTTGGTTTCCCCCCATTTATCTGTGAATATATAAAAGTAGAAGATGCTTTTAGAAATCTGGATCTTGGTTAATATGCTTTCTGATTCCTCAGCACACAACACCCAGTTAATAATGAAAATGAATGCCATTAATGAATATATGCTTTTTTACTCTTAGATTTAAAATCAAAACGACATTAGAAAAGTATGTGAAAAAAGTCCAAAATGTTGTCCTTGGTGCGTCCTATGTTTCTACATGTTGTCCTATAAGGCCACTTTCTTCTCTACTGTTTCACATAATGTGAAAGGGCACCTATACGACTTATTTGGTTGTTAGAACATCTAAATGGATTAAAAGTGAATACCCCCCCAGGTTTTTTTTTCACTTCCTTTGTATTCTGGGTCTATCCATAAATTTACAGATATTAAAATGAATTTAACAGTTTTAATTTTGAACCTTTCATTATTCTTTCATTATTTTATAGAAGTTATATTTCTATGAACAATTTAAATCAATATTTTATTATTAGGAGAAATAGTTTTTT
>PVKH010030255.1:0-12518 GCA_004027955.1 Chaetophractus vellerosus | reverse complement strand
CTTTGCCATGCCCGTGGGGGCTCTGCCCTGCCCGTGGTGGCTTTTTTTGCCTTGCCCACGGCGGCTCTGCCCCGCCCACGGTGGCTTGCCTTTCTCAAGGCCGTCTGCCCGCTCGGAGAGGTCCCCGGGAACCGAACCCAGGGCCTCCCATGTGGTACCCCGGCGCGCTCTTTATCCACTGAGCTATCTAGCCGGGCCCTGCTCTCATATTTGAATATGGATCCCTGCCTTAGGAAAATCACAGCTGACATAATAGTCTCAAACGGCCATGGGATCAGGGTCTCCCCAGTTTTCCAAACACAAAAGTTAGAGGGAAAAGTCATTGAAATGTATGCAGGAGAGCCCAGTGAGTGGGCCTTGACAAATTCAGGGGTGGTGAAAGGCTGACAAGGTCTGTCCCTTGGTGGTAAGTGTCAGAGGTAAACACTCTCCTGTCATCAAACTGAAGAGATTTTATGGGGGAGGGGGAAGGGGGGAATATTCTAGGAAGTAGTAAACACAGAGCTGACAGCGTTTTCCAGGACAGAAAGTAAATAAGGGTTTTGTGTTGGTTTTTGAATACAGAATTGGTAAAAACCCCAAACAGAAAAATAAAAATCTCCCAGACATAGCTTGTAGTAAAAGACCTCATATTATCTACCTCTGTCCAAAAAGGAGGGGAAAAGAAGAGAAAACCAAAAAAACCCCAATGAGAATAAACACCATGTTCCATGGCTTTTCAAACACTTCATTGCACATCTGAGTTGGTTGATTGCGTTTCGCCGGCAGGACTGAGGGGTATTGTTCCCGTTCTCAGGAGCTGACCTAAGACCTAGGAGGTAATTGGGTGGTATGTCAGCTTCTGAATGGAAGCCTTCCTGTGCAGGAAGAGTTCCCCAACAGCTAATCACAGGTGATGTATGGGAACCGCATTCTTTCTAAATGTGCCTTTCCTCATGAGAGAGTGTGACTTTGGTTGGAAAAGATTGTTTCCTTCTACCCCAAACTCCCAGGCTGTTCTCCATGGCTTAAAGAAAGGCTTAGTCTCTTCAGGTTCTCGACCAAATTGAAGAGGACGTGTTATCTTTCTGTGCAAGATGAATTTATGTCATATTTATTCAAGAACCTCAGGTATAATGGCATCAAATTACTACAGAGAAGTAATTTGGACACATAAAAATTTTTGCATTCAACATTGTGAGGATTGAAGAGATGATTAAATAACCAGGGTGACACTGAGCCTTTCTCTTTCAGGGTTATCACTGATCTGATGTGATGCCCTTCTTTATTTTCTTTTTCTTTGTATTGGAGTAGTTATAGGTTTACAGAAAAATATGTAGGTAATACAGACTTCTCATCTGCCTCTCACCCCCACAATTTTCCCTATTATTAACCCTATGCATTAGTGTGCTACCTTTGTTACAACTGAGGAAACAATATTATAACTGTACTATTAAGTATAGTATAATTATATATTATACATTAGGGTTTACTGTTGATGTACAATCTTATATATTTTTTAAAAAATTTTTACTCTAGGAACATATATATAACCTAAAATTTCCCCTTTTAACCACATTCAAATATGTAATTCAGTGGTGTTAATTACATTTACAATGTTGCACTACCATCACCACCATCCATTACCAAAACGATTCTACCACCCCAAACAGAAACTGTACAATTTAAGCATTAACTCCCCATTCCCTAGTCCCACCCCAGCCCCTGGTAACCTGTTTCTAATTTCTGACTCTATGAATTTGCTTATTCTAATTATTTCTATCAATGAGATCATACACTATTTACCCTTTTGGGTCTGGCTTATTTCACTCAATTTGATGTCTTCAAGGTTCATTCAAATTGCCACATACAGAACTTCATTCTTTTTATGTCTGAAAAATATTCCATTGTATGTATCTACCACATTTTGTTTATCTATTCACCTGTTGATGGACACTTTAGTTGCTTCAATCTTTAACACTTTTGAATAATGCTGCTATGAATGTCGGTGTGCACAAATCTGTTTGAGTCCTTGCTTTCAATTCTTTGGGGTATATACCTAGTTGTGGGATTACCCAGTCACATGGTAATTCTATACTTAGCTGTTTTCTGAGGAAGTGCCAAATTGTTTTCCATAGAGGCTGTACTATTGCATATTCCCACCAACAATGAACAAGTGTTCCTACTTTTAAACATTCTCTCCAGCACTTAAATATGTGGCAGTTTGAAATTATTTTATGAATCCCCCAAAGAGAAAGATTATTTGTAAACTATTCTTCTGGGTGTGATATCCTGGGATTGCATTAAATTCAGTTGGAGGGCCTTTGATTAGATTACTTGATAAGATTGCTTTAGGGTTTTGGATTGGACTATATCCGTGAGGCATAACTCAGGTTGAGTCTCTGCCCCCTTGCTGGGTCTGATATAAATGGACACACAGACAGAGCAAAAGGGAGTTGGCATATTTAATCTTGTAGGGTGAGAAAGAAGATTGCAGGAAAACAGCCCCCAAGAGGCCCATAGAGGCTGGGCTCACAGAGCAGCTCAAGAGGAAATGGTGATCCAAGAGGGGAAGGCTGAGACGTGGGCAGAGATCAGCAGCCATCTTGCTTTGTCACGTGCTTGGACAACAGAATCAGTAGTAGCTGACTTTGGTAAGAAAGTCCTTCTTATGGTGCTCTGATTTGACTTTTCACAGCCTTAGACCTGTGAAAAGCTTTTACAAACCCAAATAAATCCCCTTTAAAAAAGCCAACACATTTCTGGTACTTTGCATTGGCAGCCCTTTGACAAACTAAAACAATAGTTTCCATATTTTTTAAATAGTAGCCAATATAGTGTATGTGGCTGGTATTTCACTGTTTCTGTTTTTGTTTTTGTTTTGAGGTACTGGGGGCTGGGGATTGAACCCAAGACCTCCTATGTGGGAAGCTGGCACTCAACCACTGAGCCACATCGGCTTCCCTGAGTTGGTTTTTTTCATTTGTTTTGCTTGTTGTTTGTTTTTTTTTCAAGAGGCACCAGGAACTGAACCCAGGACCTCCTGTGTGGTAAGCAGGTGCTCAACTGTTTGAGTCACATCTGCTCCCTCACTGTGGTTTTGATTTCCATTTCCCTAATGGTTAATAATTTTGAGCAGCTTTTCATGTGCTTATATTGACCATTTGTGTATTTGCTTCAGAGAAATGTCTATTCAAGTCTTTTGCCCAATTTTAAATTGGTTTGTCTTTTTGTTGTTGAGCTGTAGGTTAAATATTCTGAATATTAAACCCTTATCAGATATGTGGTTCCCAAATATTTTCTCTCATTCTGTAGGTTGCCTTTATACTTTCATGATGAAGTCCTTTGATGCACAAAAGGTTTTAATTTTGATGAAGACCCGTTTATCTATTTTCTCCTTTTCGCTTGTGCTTTTGATGTAAAGTCCAAGATACCATTGCCTAACACAAGGTCCTGAAGATGCTTCCCTATGTTTTCTTCTGGAAGTTTTATAGTTTTGGTTCTCATATTTAGGTCTCTGATCCATTTTGAGTTAATTTTAGTATATGGGGTGAGGCAGAACTCTACCTTCATTCTTTTGAATATGGATATCCAGTTTTCCCAGCATCATTTGTTGAAGAGATTATTCTTTCCCAATTGAGTGGATATGGTATTTTTGTAAATAATCAATTGGCCATAGAAGTGAGGGTCTCTTTCTGAACTCTCAGTTCAATTCCATTGGTTTACAGGTCTGTCTTTGTGCCTTTATCATGTGTTTTTGATTGCTGTTCCTTGGTAATACATTTTAAGATGAGGAATTGTGAGTCCTCCAACTTTATTCTTTTTTTCAAGATGGTTTTAGCTATTCAGGACCCCTTAACCTTCACCTAAATTTGATGATTAGCTTTTCCATTTCTGCAGAGAAGGCTGTTGGAATTTTGATTGGGATTGCATTGAATCTATAAATTGCTTTGGGTAGAAGTGATATGTTAATGACATTTAGTCTCCTAATTCATGAACTCAGAATGCCCTTCCATTTATTTAGGCATTATTTGATTTCTTTTAGCAATGTTTTGTAGTATTCAGGGTATAAGTTTTACATCCTTGGTTACATTTATTCCTATAAATGTGATACTTTTAGTTGTCATTGTGAATGGAATTTTTAAAATTGAGTTCCTCTTCAGTTTGTTCATTACTAAGATATAGAAACACTACTGATTTTTGGGTGTTGATCCTGTACCCCGCTATTTTGTTGAATTTGATTATTAGCTTTAGTAGCTTTGTTGTGGGTTTTTCAGGATTTTCTGTGTATGAGATCAGGTCATCTGCAAATAGAGAAAGTTTTACTACTTCCTTTCCAATTTGGATGCCTTTTATTTCTTTTTCTTGCCTAATATCTCTGGCTAGAGCTTCCAGTACAATATTGATGGTGGGCATCCATGTCTTGTTCCTGATCTTAGAGGGAAAATTTTATTCTTTTACCACTGAGTATGATGTTACAATTGTTTTTTTTTTTCCATATACGCCCTTTATGTAGTTGAGGAAGTTTCCTTCTATTTCTAGATTTCCAAGTGGTTTTATCAAGAAAGAGTGCTGGATTTTGTCACATGCCTTTTCTGTATCAATTGAGGTGACTGTGTTTTTTCTTCCCTTCCTTCTATTGATGTGATATATTATATTAATTGATTTTCTTATGTTGAGCCACCCTGCCATAACTTGGATAAATCCCACTTGATCATAGTGTATAATTCTTTTAATGTGCTGTTGGACTTAGTTTGCTATTATTTTGTTGAGAATTTTTGCATATGGTTACCTTTAGCGGAGGTTTTTCTTTCTTTTCTTTTTTTTTTTAAGAGCACTCTTTTGGGATGCAAACTCCTCTTTTATTTATTTAATTTTAATTTTTAATTTTTATTTTTACCAGGAGGTCCTGGGAATTGAACCCAGGTCCCTCCATGTGGGAGACAGATGCCCAACCATTTGAGCCACATCTGCCCCCACATCCGCCCCCTGTCTTTATTTCTTTATGCTGCTTTGATTCATTGTCTAGTGTCCTTTCCTTTCATGTTGATGGATTCCTTTTATCACTGCTTGTAAGGTAGGTTTAGTGGTGACGACTTTCCTTGGCTTTTGTTTATCTGAGAATGTCTTATCTTCCTTCATTTTTGAAATACAGTCTCACTGGTTATAAAATTCTTGGTTGGCAATAGTTTTCTTTCAGCACTTTAAATATTTCTTCCCACTGCCTTCTTGCCTCCATGGTTTTTTAAGAAATTGGCACTTAATCTTATGATCTCCCTTGTACATAAAACATTGCTTTTCTCTTGCTGCTTTCAGAACTCTCTTCTTGTCCATGGCAATTGAAAATTTGACTACTGTGTGTCTGGGCTTGGTCTTCTTTGCATGTATCCTATTTGGGTTTTGTAGGGCTTCTTGAATGTACATATTCATGTCACTCATTAAATCTAGGAAGTTTTCTGCCATTCTTTCATTGACTATTCCTTCTGCCCCTTTCTCTCTTTCTTCTCATTCTGGGATGTCCATAATTGGTACACATGCTAGTATCCCACAGGTCTCTCAGGCTCTGTTACCTTTTTTCATTCTTTTCTTTTTCTTCTCTGCCTGAATAATTTCAATTGTCTTATCTTTGAATTCATTGATTCTTCTGCTAGCTCTAATCTACTACTGAAACTCTCTAGGGAATTTTTCATTTCAGTTATTACGGTCTTCAACTCCAATATTTCTGTTTGGTTCCTTTTAAAAATTTGTCTCTAATAAAATTCTCATAGTGTTCATTCATTGTTTTGCTGATAATATTTTACTTCTTTCTCCCTGCTTTCCTTTAGCTCTTTGAACATACTGGAGATATATATATATATTTAAGTCTTCATCTGGTATGCTCAAACTCTGGTCTTCTTCATTGATAGTTTCTGAATTTTTATCTTGTTCTTCTGGGTGGGTCATAATTTCCTGTCTTTTTGTCTTGTAATATTTTGTTGTACATTGTATATTTTAACATTTTAATGTGGTAATGCTGGCATTTAGTTTCCTGGGTTGTCTGTTCCTAAGTTTGTTTCCAGATAGTGATAAGACAGAGACTTCCTTGAGTGCCAGGCTAACACAAACAAACAATCCAACACAAAAAATACCTTTCACAGTCTTTGAAAATTTGCTATACATTGCCCAGTGTTCTCCTTCAGAGTATAGTCGCCCATCAAGAAGATCAGCCTGAGGTGAAAGTGAAGTACAGGGTCCTCTCTGTCTTTGTTTTTCTGAGCCTCTGTCTTGTGGCCTTTTTATAGGAATCTGAATGTTCCCATAGGGAGTACCTTATGAAGTAGATGTTCCTCTTCTCCTGAGTTCTCTATTGTGTATCCTAAAACTGATAATCCTTTTCCCCAGGCTGTTCTGAGTTAATTGTTACTTATATTGCTTTAGCTGTTTGCAAATTGCTTCTGCCTGCAGGGCAATTCCTTGGAGGGCAAAACAGAGAAGAGTTTCCTGATTCAGTCTTTCAAACTTCCACCGAATAGGTTGGCACTGACATAGAGGCACCATAGAATGCACATGTGGGTTACTCTCCTCCCTCTGGAACAGTGCCAAGGACCAACAACAGTTGTGCAGGATGCTTTACACTAATGGGGGCAGGGGTGGGGTGGGGCGGGGTGGAAGGTTTCCATGAGGTTCTCCTACTTTGATTTGGAACTTGTTCAGTTACTGCAATCATTTAACTGTTTTCCAGAGTTTCGAGGAATATGGATCTGCCAGTTTTTCTAGTTGTTCAAAGAATATGAGTAGGAACAGCACCCTGTAGCCACCCTCTTGGTGAACCAGAAGTTGACTCCTTTCTTATTGGTGAATGCATTTTGTATCATATGAATCCTTGAGCAACACGTACTCCATGTTTCATATTTTTTTCAGTGCCCTTTTAAAATTTCTGCCAAAAGAAGTCTCACATCTTTCTAGGTCCTGTTCAAATGCTCCTTTTTTTAATAGGAGGTTTGAGAAACCACTTTCATGACCCATGGTCTGCAATTCTTGCTGCAGCCATTGTATTAGACATTATGTTCTGGAATGGAGGCCAAGGCCATTGATCAATCTTTTCTTCACCACCTCCATCTGTACCCCAGCAATGAGAGTAGCACATAGAAGGTGCTTAGAAATAATAACTTATATTTGTAAAACCCTTTACCTGTTGCAAAGTGCTTCCACAAACCTCCTTCTACCTGGTAATGAGTTGAAATTGAAATCAATTAAATTAACTGAATTATAACTACTTTAGTTGAGCAACCACAATGACATTAAGGAGTAGAAGCTGAGACAGAACAGAAAAAAAAGAAAAGAAACTAAGGAAGACAAAATAAATGTGATTAAAGCACATATGGTAGGGAGTGCCAGAATGCTACTGTTTTAGTTTCCTGGCTACTAAATCAAATACCATGCAATCGGTTGGTTTGAATAATGGCAATTAATTGGCTCACAGTTTTGAGGCTAGGAGAAGTCCAAATCAAGGCATCATCAAGCTGATGCTTTCTCCCAGAACACCATAGTGTTCTGAGGTTGGCTGCCCAGGATCCTTGGTCCTTGGCTTTTCTGTCACATGGCATTGCACATGGTGGCCTCTCCTGGCTTCTCAGTTCTGTTGATTTCCAGTTTCTGACAGCTCCCTTGGCTCTCCCTTGGCTTTCTTTCTCTCTGTGGCCTTCCGTGTAAGGCCTTCAATAAAAGAACTAAGACCCATCCTGATTCAGTTGGGCCACACCTTACCAGAAGCCACCTTGTCAAAAAGTCCTATTTATAATGGGTTCACACCCACAGGAATGGGTTAAGATTAGCAACATGTTTTTCTAGGGTACGTAGCTCCAAGCCATCACAGCTCTGACAGCTATTCCAGGGCCATTCAGGCTCCAGAAAATGGTGTTCACACTACTCCAGATGAATGTTATTCTCAGCACTATGCAAAGGACTCCTGTCGTAAAACACAAAGTAGCTTCTAAAATACTGGAGACATGGTTGTAGAAGATAAATTTTTACTGATAAGAAAGATACCATCAGGAGGAACTTACATCATAGTCATGACCCAGTGGTTTTTTATTTGTTTTGTTTTGTTTCTGCTGGGAGAGTAAGTTGGAATGGGGTCCAACTAAGTCACATGAAAAGAAAGAGATGTTTGTCTTTCTATGAGGAAGACATGGGAGTGGTAGCAGAACAGGGAGAAAACTGGGAGGTTCATGGCTCTTTCTAAGTTTAAACAGATAACAAAGCTCAACGTGCCAGCTAGAGTGGAAAGAAATAGAAGCGATTGGAAAGAGCTTTCTTAAAACAAAAAAGAAAAAACAGATGCCAGTTCAGGAGTGATTGGTCACTGAGGGCAAGATGGTTTCCTTGTGACTGAGTTTTTTTAGATCTCCAAAATTCCACTCTGAATTAAAGATCTTTTTTTCTGTTATTATAATAGTCATATTTTAATAGTAAATATGCAAATGTGTGTTTTATATTTATATAGGTCAAAGAGAAGTAAATAGATCTTTCTCTATTTCTGATTCTATTTTCACAGTTGAAGAGAGTGTTACTACTTGGTCTACTTACCACAGATACCAGAATGCCAGGTAGCTTTTGAAGGAAGGAAATAGTCAACTTAGGTAGGACTGGCCTTGTCAAACAAACTTTCTGAGATAATGCAAAGGTCGTTTCTCCTCACATCCACTGCTGCCCTTTGCACATGGTCTATCTTATGCATTTTAGGTACATATCATATGTCTGTTTGAGTCCTCTACCATTCTATTCCAGGACTTGAGGCGGGGATAATATTTGATGGTAGTTATAAGACTGATAAAAGAGACAGTACTGCAAAGTCCTAGCCATTTCCCCCAAGGCAGCCAGCTGTTCCTAAGTCAGCTAAGCATGCATTTTCTCATCCTTCCTTCCCAATCTAAGAACCAGGATATCCAAAATAATTAACAGCAAAGACAGCTCTAGCACCCACAAATTAGAATGGACACCTGTGGAAGTGCTAGAGTAGAGTCTGCTCTGCTGGGGTGCCATTGCTCCTTTGGTTCTGAATTGCAGGGGAGGTCTTAGAGATGGACCAGGGAGTGGGTGGGGTGGGGCCCTCAGGTCTCAGAGCAGTAGCAGATTGGTCAATAGTACAGCCAGTGCTTTCTGATGGAATGTGAGCCCTAAGAGCATCTGTAATGAGTGCCAGTGAAGCTTAAAGCCCCAGAGTTCAGGGTCTGCTGTGTGACAATCATTGCACTGGGCACGGGAGTGAAAAGATGAAGGACTCTTGGTAACGGATGGCAGTGATAGTAGTACAACATTGCGCATGTAATTAATAACACCAAAATGTATACCTAAAAATGGTTAAAATGGGGAATTCTGTGTTATATGTATGTTACCACATTAAGAAAAACAAAAACAATGAAAAAGACCCCATCTCAGTACTTTCCTCCCACCAGCAGAGTTGATCATTTCTTCCTTCACCCAAGTGATTCCACCTCATCCCCCAGCCCTAACCCTGCATCCTGTTCATTTCCTTCACAACACCCATCACAGATTGTGATTTAAATGTATACATTTGTGTATGGATGTAAGTGAATGTATATGCTTATTTTCAGATGCCTCCATTAGACCTGAGTTCCATGAGGTTAGAGATCATGTATTCCCAGCTCCTAGCTCAGTACTTGACACTTAGTGGGCACAGAGTAAATTTTTGTTGAGCACATGAATCAGGGGTCACAGTGATTATCTGAGTTTAATAAAACCACCCCCGAAATTATTAACTATCAATTCTGTGAAAGGCATAAATGTATTCACCAGAAATGCCACATAAAATGTTGGCTCTAAACATGTGCTGGGTGACCAGTGCATCTGCTCGTTTCTGGGCCCACCACAGCTGGCTATCTTTCCTGATAGAAGAACTTCAACAATCCATGCGATTAGGAAAGAGAATATGTGTGCTTCCTGTCAATAGTCAGATAAATGACAGTGTTTCAGTTACTCAAACAAGAAAGTCCCTGTGGATGGCCAGCTGTGTGAATGGCCCAAACTTTGGTCAACCCGTTTAAGCCATTAGGGGAAATGACATTTTTAAATCTCAGCAAAGATGCCCTTCTGGATCAGTCTGAGTTATGGGGGATTTTTTTGTTTTGTTTTTTTGTTTTTCCTCAATTTATTTGACTCATTTCACCCATTCTGCAAACAAGACAGAAATAGCCTTTTGATGTTCTTCCTCCCCCTTTATTAACTGTGTGGGTCCCAAAGGTCTCAAAGGAAAAAAAGGAAAAAAGTGGACTGAAAAGGATGAGAACGTGCCAACTGGGGAAACTTCTGCAGACTTGTCCATTGAGGTTTGGTCAGTCTTGAAGGAAGTCAGAAGTCTTGTCTATCAGAAGAGTCTTGCTGGTGTCCCCACTCCCTCTCTCTCTGTCCCCCCCCCCCACCTCCCCGCCAGTTCCCACCCCACTCCCCAGCCCCAGATCCTCCAACTCCACCCTTCCTTTCCGTTGCCCTGAAGGGGAGGACATGAGTCAGCATTCAGACTTGAAAGTGTGAGCTGCCTCTGAATCCTCAGAACATAATCATTTCAGAAAATCTAGGACGCACAACTACAGAGAAAGTTGCCCTCCCCGCCTCCTTCTATCCCTTGGCCAGACATGTACTCCCACTCTCTGAATGCAGCTTTAGCTGGTCTGCGCTTCAAACCTTAAAAAGCAACAATCTGTGTGTGTAGGGGGTGAGGGGTGGGAGCAGGGGGTTAAGTGGACCTGGGGGTTGCTGAGGAGAGCAGCAGCGACAGCCACCATTCAAGTCCAATTGGATGAACAGTTTTTGCAGGGAACTCTGAGAGTTTACCCCTTTGAACATCTGGTGCTTGGCAATGTTCAGACTGGAATTAAAAAAATTAAAAACAAAAAAGGAGAAGAAAAAGAAAGAAAGTAAAAAGTAATGTTCTGATCAGAGTTTCAGTCCTGTTCTTAGAAGCCGGAATTAATTTTCTTTATACTTCCCAGAGAGGAAGTGCCTTGGAATTCCCTCCAGGTATCTTAAAACTTCCAGGCACACCTTTAGATCCATGGTTTTGGAAGGGAACCAACTTCAATGATTTTTTGGTCAGCCCAACATTCTGTCAGTTTCCACATCCAGGTTTTTTGCTTTGCACTAGAAAAAGAAATTTAAGCGACTATCTTTTGCCCTCCCAGAGTGACTTATTTTTGTTTTGACTTTTAGAGAAAAGGTGGTTTGATTGATGGGATTACTGCAGACTTCATCATGGATCAGACAGCTCTGAGAAGAAAATCTACTTAGACTTCTTAAGATTCAACCTGTTCAGGATTAGGAGAAAGCCAAGACCTCATCTGCTACTGTGGGCAACAATCTGGCAAAAAGTAATTTAGAAAATGATGGTTCTTCAGATATATAGGGGGGAAGAATTCCTGAACTTTCTAAAATGCTGCCTAATGGGTTCCTATTGGGCTTGAATAACCCCTTGCTCTTGTTTGAAGGGTCTCCCCCTTTCCTTCATCCAATTGCCAAAGCAAGCCTGGTGGAAAGGGAGAGTGAGTGTTGTGTGTTGCAAGTCCAGTTGTTGAGTTGCTGTTGCCAAAACAGACAGGAAGCACTCCAACCAAGCTTTTATTTAATAAACTGATCTTGGATGTAACCAACTTTGCACTCTGAGCCAACAGAAAACCAGATCTCGTTCTGGATTTAGCAGTGCCCTTGTGGATACTGGGAGAAGAGCAATGAAATCTTCCTCCTGCTGCAGAATTATGGAGACACACACCTTTGCAATATCACTGAAGAAACCTCAGACCACCTAGCACATGATAAAAGTGAGGCCTAGAAGGCAGGGGCCACACACAGCCGGCTAGTGGCTGATGGGACTAGAATTCTCTGCTCCTTCACCACCTCACCACTTTCAGCTGTGCTTTCATTGTTAATGGGGTGAAGCTAGTCAGGCTGTGATTAATCAGTGGAAAGGACAGTGATTTTGCTGAGTTTAGTGCTTCTGCATATTTTGCAAGTATGGGAGAATAGGAGTAGGAAGAGTGTGTGTCTGTGTGCGCGTGCGCGCACGTCCGTGGGTTGGCAGGGTGGAAGTAAGCAAAATGATAGAAACATGATCTAACTGGTTCCACATTGTAGGGAACAATATCTACCTTCTTTAACTTATGGGCAACCCACCACTGTCGTATGAAAGAGTCAGCCTGGGGGCAATTCAATTCAATTCAATTCAATTCAATTCAATTCAATAATTTGGGGGGGCATCTGCCCTGTGCCTGCAAAGTACTTGTGACTCTGGGCGACCCAAAAAGATGCGTAAGATCTGGGCTCTGCCCTTCTGGGCTTCACAAGGAGAAATTTACAGATACACCTGAGGCTCTGATACTAGGAGGACAGCGATGTTGTAGCAGGTGTGAATAAAGCTCATCCTTGGAGGAGGGAAGAGGAATTGTACTGGTACCTGGACAAGAGACAGGCCTCCTCTGCAGAACTAGCTTTTATTTATTTATTTATTTATTTATTTATTTATTTATTTATTTATTTATTTATTTATT
>PVKH010030254.1:0-12498 GCA_004027955.1 Chaetophractus vellerosus | reverse complement strand
TGAACCTTTGATTCCATGAAATGGAAACCTTTTACTTGTTTTCTTTATTGGTAATCTTTAAGTGAGAACTTGGGCTTGTTGGTGTCAGACTCTATAGAAGCTGAAAAAGCTAATTAGAACTACAGTGAGAGTGGAGTGCTTCTCAGAAGCTACCTAGCTACAACTGTGGGTGTGGATATTTACAGATTTTTAGACTCTTAATAGTCTATTAAGACTTAATCTTTTAGGAAAAATTTTTTTCCAACCTTTGTGCTCTTTTGCCTTTAACAGCTATTTACTGTATATGTAGATTGTTTTTTAAAAATGTTATCTTTAAACTCTCCTAATAGTTTTGGCAAGTTTTAATGCTTTTTCCTTGCTAGGAAACTTAGATCATGAAACAATATCAACCATTTATTGTGTGCTTCCTCTGTGCCAGGTACTTTATTAAATATTTTATGCATATTAGTCCTTAGAGTACTCCTGAAATAAATTTTTTAAAACCCCAGGTTTCAGAGGTTAGCTTGCTCATGGTCACAGCAAGAGGTGAAAGCTCTGATCTTGCACCAGGTCCTTGCTCTTGATAGCAGTGATAACCTGGAACAGTGGTAAAATCTAGATAAACTGCTTTGAGTGTGTGTGTAAAATGTGAGAATTCCCAATAAAACACATCTGGGATCCTGAGGTTCGGAAACTTCTCATCTTCAAAGAAGCCACCGAACTATTGAGCTGAAACAATGGAAAGAGTTAATGGAAGGTGTTGGGCTAGTTGGCCCTCTAAAAAAGCTAAGTCTCAAGTCTTTCCTCCAGGATCAGGATTTCTTTCATTTTTTAAATTTCTGACTCCAGACCCTAAAATGTCAGTCATATTTAAAATTCTGTTGCCCTTCACCTGATTTTTTGCTAGCTCTGTAGATGAGTTTTTCCATACTGATTTTCTGTTTTCCTGCTGCCACCATACTAGTTGCTTATATTTGTCCTACTGAACCCCTGCCAGTCCTACATGGTACCATCAGATTAATTTTCCTGAAATGCGTCCCTGATTGTATCACTTCCCTGCCCAAAACCTTTGTCTTTTCTCCTCTACTACCTGCATTTCATCACCTGCATCAGGTTGCCTGTACTCCATGAAGTCTTGTTAGGAGCAATTGCTTCTCGGAATCAGAACTCATCTCTACATAGCATGTTTATAACTTCTTTTTGACATTTGTTCTAATGGGTCTTATATTAAGCATGTGTTATACTTCTCTCTCCCCACCAAATTGGATTGTAAGTTATTTAATGGTAAAAAGACTGTGCCCCCTTTCCACCTTTGTTTTTGAGTCACCCATAGTGCTTTGAATATAGTATACCCTGAGTGTATTCAGCTGAATTCAGTGTATTTATGTTCCCAGTGTTTTGACTGGAGCCTTGCTATTAAGTGAAATCTAAGAGAACCCATTGGCCATCTGACATTCAGTGTGATACTTGATAGAACAGTTGAGATGTTCTTGACAGAGTGCTCTAATTTATTGGCATTTGATCACAAACACACTTATTTGATATTTGTAGTCACTGCGTTTGACTGTCCTATGTCCTGAATTTAGAGTTTAGGTTAGTGTTAAGAATTTGTTGTGTGTGTGTGTTTAAGGAGGTGCTGGGGATTGAACCTGGGAAGTAGAAGTAGGCACTCAAACCACTGAGCTACACCAGCTCCCCAGTATTAGGAATTTTTAACTGACAAATTTTAAACCAACAAGAAATTCTTGCTGCATAATAAATGGATGCCTTTAACTCTCTTATTAAAAGATTGAAAATGATATTTAAATGCTGCTGTTGTGTTGATGACTGTTGTACATTCTTTGAGGATTGAGGAATCATGTGACTACATTGTTAAATCATTTTAAGTTTTTTTTTTTTAACTTTCCGTGGCTTAATTCCAGTATAAGATTTTCAACTAAGTGAAAATTAATTGCATGTAATTCCTAGGTCTTTTCCTTTTTCCCTAGTAAAAGGGGGGTGGGATAAATTACTTTGTAGCTCTGTTCTTGTCACCTTCTCTGTGACGATAAGATTCTTAAGCAGTTGAAAAGAAATAGTGACTTAGTTGGTAAGAGAACAAGGGGAAGAAAACAGCAGCCAGTAGCCAATTAATGGTGGTCAGTAATAGTTTTCCCCATAGGGCAGGGTAACACATAAAGGCAATACATTAGGGACCTCACATTCTTTTAGTCCACCATATTGTTTTGACTTTGTATATGTATCTTTGGATGTGCACACAGGCATCCACATGATGTGACTTCAGGGAGCTGAGGTACAATCTCTCACACCCTTTCCGAACCTGCTCACTGTTCTCTAAGATTCTGTTCCTCCAACTGGACTAAACTCATTTCAAAATTAGAAGATACAACATACAGATGAAAGTAATGTTTTACACTCTAATCTGCCATATTTTTGGAACTATTTAAAATATTTAGTATCTAAGAAAGACAAAGATTTTTCATATTCACTGGAGGAGCTGGGGATTGGGTAGCAAGAATTACAACTTACATCTATCACTTACTGAATTTTGTGATCTCTGAATCATTTCCTCAGCTGGAAAAATGGACAGATATACAAGTTGAATAAAAACCTATCTCCAGCACTGAATCTGTAATAGGATATCATTAAAATTATAGTGCTATTATTGTTGTGAGATGGCATAAGTGATAGAAAGGATTTAAATGGGCAAGGTTTGGGATTTCAACTTTGATATACATACAGGCATAGTGGTTCTTCCTGCTGATGGTGGCTAATCAGAGGTTTCTTTGTTGGTCACCTTGACCTTATCAGCTATCCACCAAAACTATTGGAGTTGGTGAAACTACAGAGAAGACTCATGCTAAACATTTTTATGATTCTCAAGTTTTAATGGAATAATAAAAATGTTCTCTGGGAAAACTTTAATATATTACATTCAAATTGAATTAATAAAAGATTACATTTGGGCCCAGTGTTAATTTTAGTAAATTATTGTCATTGGGTTTCAAGTTTTTAGTTTAATCATGTTTAAAACTTTTAAGGCTGGAAATTGCTGTAAGAAATTTGTCATTTTAAAAATAAGATCTACTTACACACCAGAGGAGATAAGACAATATGTCTGCCATACTAAGAAACCTAACACAGCCCAGTGTTTCTATTAAGGTAGAAAATAGGTACATATCTTAATACATGTAAATTTAAAATAATAATTAAAATTCACTCGTTTTGTGTGAAGTCCTAGGAGTTTTAACACATGCATAGATTCAGGTCACCACTGAGGCAATAAGAATACAGACAGTTCCATCACCCCCGAAATCCCCTTGTGTTACTAGTTTGTAATCAGACTCTCCTTCTGCTCCTAACTCCTGGCAACCGCAGACTTATCCCTATAGTTTTTCTTTTCCCAGAATGTCATATGAATGGAATATATTATACAAACGTTGACACTGGCTTTTTTCACTCAACATAATACATACAAGATTCATCCATATTGTTGTGGGCAACAGTCGTTTATTGCTTTTTATTGCAGAGTAACATTCCATTTTAGGGAGACACCACCGTTTGAAGGACTGTAGGATATTTTCAATTGTTGGTGATTATGAATAGAGCTGCTACATTCAAACCTTGTGTGAACATAGGTTTCTATTTCTCTAGGATGTGTATCTTGAAGTGGGAATGCTGGGTCATAGGGAAATTATATTTAAGTGCACTTTATAGGAAGCTGCCAACATGTTTTCCAAAATGGCTGTACCATTTTGCATTCCCGCCAGCATAGTTATGAGGGTTCTATTTATTCAGCCTCCTTAGCCCTTGACATTGTTGGATTTTTATGATTTTTGTTTTGTTTTGTTTTTTCTTTGTTTCGCTTTTTTCTTTTAACAATTCTAAGAAGTGTGTGGTAGTATAGCACTGTGGTTTTCTTATTTTGTATTTCCCTAATGGCTAATCTTTTCAGGTGCTCATTTGACAAAGCATGTGTTTTAAGTCTTTTGCCTGTGGTCTTTTGTTTTCTTTTTTAAGATTTATTTATTTCTCTCCCCTCCTTGTTTGCCCCCGCTGTCTTCTTTCTGTGTCTGTTCGTCTTATTTTGGGGCACCGGGAACTGAACCCCGGACCTCCCATGTGGGAGGGAGGCACCCAATCGCTTGAGTCACATCCATTCCCTGCTTGTTGTGTCTCCTCGCTGTGCCTCCCTGTTGTCTTGCTTGTCTTCTTTAGGAGGCACTGGGACCTCCCGTGTGGGAGGCAGGTGCCCAACTACTTGAGCCACATCCATTCCCCTTTTGCCCATTTTTAAAATTAGATTTTCTTATTGTTGAGTTGTGTTATAGTCTCAATACAAGTCCTTTGGATACATGATTTGTAAATATTTTCTTGGAGTCTGTTGGCTTTTATTCAGTGTCTCTTACAGATTGCGTTTAAAAAAAAAAACTTGATGTCTAACTTACAGATTTTTTTTTTATGGTTTGTGCTTCAGATATCATATCCAAACACTTTTCCTAACCCCAAATCACAAAGATTTTCTCCCATGTCGTCTTCTAAGAGCCTTATAGTTTTATGTTTTACATTTAAGTCTGTGATACATTTTAAGTTAATTTTTGTGTAAGATATAAGGTATTAGTTGAGGTTCATTTTTGTGTGTGTATGGATTTCCATCCATTCTAACACCATTTTGTTAAAGACTACCCTTTCTCCATAGAGCTGCTGTGTATCTTTCAGCAATCAGTTGACCACATTTATGTAATTCTATTTCTGGACCCTCTGTTCTGTTTCATTGATCTATGTCTGTCCTTTAACCAATACTATACAGTCTTGGGGTACAGTACCTTTATAGTAAATCAAAATTCAATGGGTGGATCCACTAATGTTCTTTTCTAAAAGATTGTTTTAGCTTTTTAAACTCCTTTGCTTTTCCTTATTAAAGTTTTTTATCGGCTTGTCTAAACCTCAAAAAAAATTCCACTGGGATTTATATTGGGACTTTCCTATATTAGGACTTCAGGCCTGTGAACATGGTATGTCTCTCCATTTGTTTAGACTATCTTTGATTTCTTTCATCAGTGCTTCGTAGTTCTTACCTATTTTAAAGTAGATGGGTCCAATGGCTCTGATGCCTTAGGCATTTTTTAAACCTATTTTCCTAGCAAAACTTAAAAAAAAAATCTAATTTGAGTTTCTTTTACTGAAGTAGGAATATCAGGAAATGCAATCATTTTCCAGATCTGTCATTTAGTGCTAGACCCAGGCTCTTAATGACAGAATGTCCATTTTCATAGTAGGCCAAGGACAGTGTCATTGATCAAGCCAGCTTATTGTTAGCTACAGCAAAACAGAGTACCCTCACGTCACTATTTCCTATTTTCTCCTTTTCATTTTAACTTGGTTTTTGTCTCTGGGGAAAGGCAGGCAAAATCTAATTTGTAATGGATAGAGTTAGTTGTCCATTTAAACAGTAGAAAACTGAGTCATAAATTCTGTCTTCATAAAACTCTTCCATAATTTTGGAAAATGACTCATTTTTAGGCAGCGTCTGCCATAGATAGTTGCCAGAAAATGATCTAACTTGGATAAGCTTGAATTGTATAAGCTCAGAGCCCCTGCAAAGAAAGCGTTACGAACTAGAGACCAGAGGGTGTGTGCCCACACCAGCTTTATCAGTCCATTAACACAAGTCATTGTAGCATTTTGAAATGTTCTAGTTCAGTTCTCAAACTTGACATGCTTCAGAATCACCTGGAGGGCTTGTTAAAACTCAGATTGTTGCCCCCCCCCCCCAAAGTTTCTGCTTCAGTAGATCTGGGATGGGCATTTCTAACAAATTCCCAGGAGCTGCCAAGGCTGCAGGTTTGGGGACCACACTTTGTGATCCATTTCTGTAATTTATCTGAGTCACTGATGAGAATTGATCTTTAAAAAGGAGAATGCAGCCAACGGAATCTCCTTACAGACTTATATGTTTGCAGTGAAATCATTCTCACCATTTATGGGATGAATTTGTTCTCCAGCATTGTGGGTTATTGAATAAGAACAGGAGTTCCTTAGCCAGGGAGCCCTGTCCATCCTGCCAAATGATATAGAGAGAGAGGACAGAAAGTGGTGTCACCTTGCTTTCTGTGCCCCCACCTTTTGTCAAACCTGGATGGAACATATCTCTAGAAAGTATAAAGCTTATTATCTTAAGACTGGGTCTTACGTACTCTTGCCTGTAGGAGGTATAAGATGTTTGAATTTATTCTATCATTTAGACAAAGAATTTTGTGCTAACTATTGTAGGTTGAAAGCCAACTTAATTCGGATTCATGGAGAATTCAGCAGCATTCAAAAGAAATTTACACTGTGACTGTGTGAGTCATTCTAAAGTGCTTGCTGTTGACTGAAAGGTTTTCCCATACGTGTCTTGATAGGTCTTTCCACTGTACTGTACTATTTATGTTCTATCATTAAGCAAGAAATATGTGTTCTTGTGCCTTGGACAAGGATTTTTGGTTTGGTCAGGTAACTGAGGGGTTTTTGGAAGAGAGAATCTTTAAAGTTCCTTTCTGGCATTGAGACTTTGTTTTTATGTTCGTATTTACTTCTAACTAAATAAGTGTTGCCTTTTGTTTTCTGACCACAATCCCCATTAAAACTTGAATGTCCTTTTGAGAACTGTATGATATCCTGATGTCAAAAGAAGAGTAAAAATATTTAGCAAACTTATGAGTTTCCTTTCAGTCTTAATTTTCAACAGAAGAAATATTTGAACCATGCTCTGTGCTCTGTTAATTAGAGGTTCTGCCATATCAAAGTCTTGGCAAGTTTGACTACCTGTATTGAAATAGGGAATTTTTACATCTTTCTAAAATGCATGCACTTACTTTTGTTAGCAGATGTCGAATAGACAAGGCACAAATGAATCAGAGATGGGAACTGTTGCTTGTTGCAAGTATAATCCTGGACGGGGGGCAGGGGGGGGGTTGTTGGATTTTTCTGAAAATCAGCTATGGAATAATAGCTCAGCTTTCATCATCTAGCTCTGAATAGAATGGTGGGATAATTAGCAATTTATTCTGGAGCATACTTTTAAAATGTACTTTGAAGAGAAATTGCCAACCAGTAGGTAGTGAAGACCTCCTGATTAATAATCACTTTTATTTTAATTAAGTTGAGGTGTTAGGAGGAAACAAGGGTAGGTGAAGATTAGCAATTTTCGAGACTTGTTAAATTTTGATTTGTGTGGTTATACATAATCCCACCCTTGAACACTTTATGGGTTTTATTTACTTGCTTTTTGAGGCAGAAAAGATTAGACAGCTCTTAAGTGGCCTTTGCGCCATGACCTTTTCCTTATAGATTTAAGAAATCTTAAGCTCAAGCAGAGGTGTACAAGCAGCCTGATTTCTTTAGCAGTCTATAAATCTTGGCAGGTACTCTGAGAAGTGAGAACCTCCTTGGGTCACTCACTGTTAAAAGTTAAGGCATCAGACATCCATTCTCAACTGGCTTAAATTAACCCTGGAATGCAGCAAAATTAATTTTGGTCTTAAGACAGGGACTGTCTTTGGAGCCAAATAAAACAAAGCCTTACTCCCAGCCTGTTCCTAACTTCCTTTAACTAGCTGGCTGTGTGTCTTAAACATTTGACTTTTCAGAGCTCTCTAAGCCCAGGCTAATTGGTATAGCATGGTATAGCCATTTGATAACTTTTACCAGCAAATCTGGAGAGCCTTGGAGGGCTTCTGTTGCTTCTGTTCTCCATGCACTGTGTTTGAGAAAAGTACTGATCCAATGACGTACAAACAGTCTGATTATGGAAAAACAGAATTGAAGGCAGTGTTGATCGGTCAAGCCATGTGTCTGGACATAATGGAGGCCACAATTTCTCATTAGCTTTCAATGTGGAAGAAGAAAGAATTTCTTTGTTAAGAATCAAAACCCAAAGAGTTGAAAAAGTCAGAGGAAGAAATGATATCATGGCCCAGTCGAATTAACTAAGAAATATTTTTATATTAAAGAAATTCTTTAGCCTTATAACCATAGCATGCATGTTTTTGTTTGTGTTGAATGGAAGATTCATTTCAAAAGAAAGTTGACATAAATGACCTCATTAAGGATATAGGGAAAATTCTGCAGTGTAAGACTACTTGAAATCTGAAATATGTTTTCCCTTCCTACTAATATTCTGTGTTTATGCTAATAACATCAGAAGTACACTCCCATTAGACTGCTGTAAGTCTGGATTTGGGAGAGAGAGCTATGTCTTTGCATTTCCAAATATAAGATGTTACATGATACTTAGAGTATCTTGGCTGAAGTTTAGCAGCTCTCTCTGGATTAGTTTAGTGCTATTTTATAATACTACTTTTTTGTTTGTTTGTTTTTACCAATTGTGCTACTGTTTGCTAATGGAAATTGTTTCATGCTGGCAGGCAATGGTTGGACAGTTCTAGGGTTTCAAATGAGTCTCTGTGCCATTCTTCATGTTAGCAAAAGGATAAATTGGGTTCTTGCCCATCTTACTTAAAATATAGTTTGGAACTTAAAATCTAAAGCCATGAAAACTTATAAGTACTACCCAGTAGACAGTGCATTAGTTGATTTAGTGGTTGGCTCTCCAGTGCTTCTTTAAAAAAAAAGAAATACTGTGGAGAACCCTTTTAAGGTAGTCTAGGAAGGAAAATACAGTGGGAGTCAAGCTGGATGGGGAAATTAAAGAAGTATTGGCTTTGGAGTTAGAGCAGAGGTCCTTAGACTTTTTGTATGCCAGGACCCCATTTGGCAGGCCAAGAAGTCTATGGAACGCCTCTCAGAATAATGCTTTTAAATGCATAAAAGAAAATATACAGGGCTACAAAGAAAACCAATTATATTGGAAAGCAGTTTTCAATATATTTTAATAAATAGCCAGTTGACTAAGTTGGTGGTATAAGATGCTCCAGGGTGCCATTCCCACACAGAATCTTTGAACAACTAGGAAAAACTGGCAGAGCTATCTTCCCCGAAACTCTGGAAAAACAGTTAAAGGGCTGCAGTAACTGGGAAAGGGTCAAATCAAGAAAACACAGCTTTAAAAGTGGTGGGAGAAGCTCATGGCACCCTTGCAGTCCCCTCCCCCCATCCCCTCCCCAGCATGACATGGAGCTGGCCTGTGCTCCCATTGTGGGTTTCTGGTCTTGTTTGAGAGGGAGCAGATCCTGGGGGGGGTGCATGTCGGTTCTAATCTATTGGGACACAATCAGGAAACTCCTCTCAGAACTTGCCCTGTAGGCAGAGGCAGCTTGTAGATAGCTTAAAGCAGTGTAAGAAACAGTTAAAGCTGCGTAAAGCAAAATATTACCAGCTTTAAGACATACATTAGAACACCTAGAGCCAGTGAAAGTCTATTTCATAGGGAGTAGAGGCACATTCCAATTCCTGTAAATGGGAATTCCTAAAGCCATGAATTGAGCAGAAGCCCAGTCTCAGGGCAGAGGGGGCTCTAATTTCACTTTTGCCTCAGCCAGATCTTCTTGATAGGAGGGCTAAATTCTGAAGGGGAGCACCAGCCAATGCAGAGCCATTTTGCAAAGACTGTGAAAGGTATATTTTGCATGGGTTTGTTTTTGTTAGCGCCTGGCAATCAAGGAAATCTGCCACATTACTGTTAAGGAACAGACAGCTCAGGGACCAAATCCTAGAGCTAACGTGAAATTATTAAAATGTACAGTGTACAAAAAAAGATTCCAAGACAATCAAAGAAACCGAAAATAACGGCCCATCCAAAGGAACAAGATAAAACTTCAGAAACCAACAATAAAGAAAAACAATGACTTTTTAAAAAATGATCTTCAGTAAGCTCAAATAGCTACAAATTCCAACATTCTATGTTGCAGAAATAGAGAAGCCAATCATCAAATTTATATAGAAGGGGAAGGGACCCCAAATAGCCAAAACCATCTTGAAAGAAAAACAAAATGAAGTGAGGACTCACAGTTCCTAATCTTAAAACGTATTACAAAATCACACTAATCAAAATAGTATGGGAGAGGGAAGGGGATGTGGCTTGAGCAGTTGAGCACCTGCCTCCACATGGGAGGTCCCAGATTCAGTTCCTGGTGCCTTCTTAAAAAACAAACAAAAAACACAGCAGGATAGAGGCACAAGAACAGGCATATCAACCAATGGGATAGAAGTTAGGATTCAGAAATAAACCCTCATATCTATGGTTAATTGTTAGTTTGTTTTGTTTTTGGACAATGTGCCAAGTCTACTCAATGGGGAAAGAATAGTCTTTTCAACAAATGCTACTGAGAAAACTAGATAACCATATATAAAAGAATGAAGGTGGACCCCAACCTCATACCATATACAAAAATTAACTCAAAATGGAACAAGGATCTAAATATAAGACGCCAAAACTATAAAACTTCTAGAAGGAAACACAGGGAAACATCCTTAGGACCTTGTGTTAGGCAGTGTTTTCTTAGACTTTACATCAAAAGTATGAGAAACAAAAGAAAAAATATTAAAATTAAACTTTTGTGTGCTAAAGGACATTATCATGAAAGTAAAAACCACAACCTACAGAATGGGAGAAAATGCTTGGAAATCACATATCTAATAAGGGTTTACTATCCAGAATATTTAAAGAAACCCTTTAACTCAACATACAAACCAATTAAAACATGGGCAAAAACTTGAATAGACATTTCTCCGGAATAGCTATTCAAATAGCAATAAGCACATGAAAAGAAGTTCAATGTCATTAGCCACTGAGAAGTATGAATCAGGACCCACAGTGAGATACCCTTTCACACTCACTAGAATAGGTACTATTAAAAAAAAAAATGCAAGTGTTGGAGAGGATGTGAAGAAGTAGGACCACTCATTCATTGTTGGTAAGAATGTAAAATGGTGCAGCTGCTATGGAAATCTGGTAGTTCCACAGAAAGTTAAGTATAGAATTATCATATGTCCTGGCAATCCCACTTCTTTACACACCAATGTTCATAGCAGAGTTATTCACAAGTGCCAAAAGACAGAAGCAACCCAAATGTCCATCCACAGAAGAATGGATAAACAAAATTTGGTATATACATACAATGGGATATTATTCAGCTGAAAAAAGGAATGAAGTTCTGATACATGTGACAACATGGTTGAACCTTGAAGACATCATGTTGTGGGAAATAATCCAGACACCAAAGGACAAATACTGTATGACCTTATTGATAGGAAATAATTAGAATAGACAAATTTCATAGACTCGAAAACAAGAATATGGGTTACTAGAGGCCCCAGATGGGGATAGGGAAAGGGAAGTTAATGGTTAATTGGTACAGTTTCTTTATGGCGATGGAAAATTTTGGGTAACGGTAGCACATTGTGAATATAATTAACACCAGTGAAGTATATATTTGAAAGTGGTTAGTGGGGGAGGGTTTAGGTTGCATATGTTACTGGAATAAAAATTTTTAAAAATCAAACCATAGGACTATACAACACAGTAAACCCTAATGTAAATTATACACTGTGGTTAATAGTATAATCATAATATTGGTTCATCAATTGCAACAAAAGTACCTAATGTAGAACATTAATAGGGAAAACTGTGTGTGAGAATTCTATTTTCTGTGTTTTTTTTTTCTGTAAACCTACAACTTCTCTAATAATAAAATATATAGCAGAGAGTGTTTAACTTCTTAGATAGCAAGTATCCGTTTGAAGATCCACCTACAGGTATGTGAGTTATTGAAATCTACTCCCAAGCTATGTTTGTTCTATTTTTAGGTATGAAATGTTTATCTGAAATAACCACTATTCTAATGAAAAATTTGTGATAAAAAATTTTGTGATAAAATTTGTGATAACTTAGTAACAAGATCTAGCTGTAGGACCAATTACTATAATTTTAAATAGTGATGGCTTAAATAATATTTCATAATCTACAACTGTAAAGTGATATGAAAATATTTTATTTCTATTGGTGACAAAAGGTATTGGCAATACCTACCGTGGCTGGTTGCCTACCTTCATAATGGAAGGAAAATGTTAAATTTCAGAGGTTAATTAAAAAGGAGAATGTAATTATTTCCTATCCCAAGAGTCTATGGATCTCAGGTTAAGATCCCTTGGGCTAGAGGACCAAGGAGAAAATGTGAAGTTCTGTCCTGGGGTCCTCTGTTTTATGGGGGAATAGAGGATTCCAGGGTCTGCGCTGATTGAGACAAAGCAGGGGAGCTCTGCTGGGTAATTTGATTCTCTTAGGGGGTTAGGGGTTGCTGTCCAGTGGTGATTGGCTCCTGGCTATTGCTCCCACAAGGGACTTATGAATATGAGTGGGTAGTATGAGAATATCCTGTTTTTCTCCTGCTTTCTGCTGAGTGGATATTGTAAGCTGCATTCCCATGACCTGTTTTTTCAGTCAGTGGGCACACACTGCTGGTGTTGTTTCCGCAGCTGATGGGTGAATGGTATAAACTGCATTTCCATCAGGTCAGCAGGTGTACACTATCAACTGATTGACTACGTGAGCCCAGCACGATGCTGCTCCAGTTTTTT
>PVKH010030253.1:0-12520 GCA_004027955.1 Chaetophractus vellerosus | reverse complement strand
ATAAACATTGGCTGTACATTTTAATCATCAAACATCATTGGGAAATGCAAATCTGCATGGAAAAAAATGTCTGAAGAAGATGCTCTGGCTTTACATCTTCTGCTCTGATGCTGCTTTCCGTCCAATGCTGTGGTTCTGGTTCTTTATGTTGGTCCTTCTTCCAGTATGTGTCTAACACTGCTGGGACATCTTCAAGGTTCCCATGCCTGTCAGTAGCTGGGGACTGACCTGAAAATTTTAAAAATGTGCAACTCATAGAAAATTTTTCATTAATTTTCATCCAAACCTCTTTAATTTAATGAATATTAATATTAAAGGTCATTACTGGGAAGTTTAGAGTCTAAAGGTGAACCATCTTCAGAGCTAGTTGGCTTTGCTATTCTCTGTCAAGCAAAAGAAACTTCCAGGACAACCTAAGAATCCAGTTCCCTAGAGGTCCTGCCTACGATGAGGATATGTGGTGATGGAGCAAGGTCTGGATGTCGCTACTCATTCCCTATCTTATTCTTAGGAGATTACCCTCTTTCCTCTGCCCTCACCTTCCACCTCTCTAGGCATTTACCACCTCTGTGACATCTTCGCATCATCCCAACTTTAAGATTAGTGTGGGGTCAGAAGGGAGAAGGGTAGAGATAGGAACAATGACCAAAATGTGAACCTGTGTTTAGGTCTAGTTTGAATTCACCCTCCCGAGAAGGAAACAACTGAGAAAAATATCCTGAAGACTTTTAGGCCTTCTGAGCAGCAAGATGCCACTTACCAAATGGGAAAGATGATAGCAGCTCAAAAGTTTCACTTTATCAACAATGGACTGGGATTCCAAAAAACAGAGCTCATCAGTGCAAACTCACCTTTCCAATATGTCTCCAGTTCCTGTAGGGGACAAAAAGGAAGATCAGAACCTTAATCATGAGTTCTTTTTCTGCAATTTAGGTTACTTTCCTGTACTGCTTTTATTTTATACACTTTTATTATTCCCCTCTCAGGAACAATCAGACTATTTTACTAACATTATCTGAATAAAACCATGAAGGCAGACCATTCTCAGGGTGGAAAGGAGAAGAAAGGAGCTCAAATGACCCTGGCTGGTGATGCAGCATGATCTAGTCTCCCAAGGTCACCGTTCCCATGAGGTGTTTTTTCATTTCTTTGCTAGTTTATTCATTTGCTTTTAGGAAGCACAGGAACTGAACCTGGGACCTCCCAAGAGCAAACAATGGGGAAGGGGAGGAAAATTAAATAAATAATTAAATCTTTAAAAACACATATAGGGGATTCCCATATACTCCAACCCCTTACCTTCTCACATTTTCCCCTATTAATAACATCTTATATTAGTGTGTACATTTGTTACAATTGGTGAACACATATTAAAGCATGGTTACTAACCATGGTCTTTGTTATGTTGTGCTTTATACTTTGACCATACAATTTTATCGGTTTTTACAAAATGTATAATGGCCTATGTCTGTCATTGCAATGTCATGCAGAACAATTCCAATGTCCCCAAAATACCCCATGTTACACCTATTCATGATCCAGCTCTAGGTTTTTTATAAAAGACTTACCTTAGACCAAAAGCCACAAAATTGTTGAAATAGAAATGATGGAAACAAATATCCCAACCAAATAATAAGCAAAATGTGCTGGTGTAGGTGTACCAACATCGCACAAAATAGAATTTTGCATAAAAATGTGTTATAAGAGACAAAGGAGGATACAATATATTAATAAAAGGGGCAGGGAAGATGCCCTTCAGATCCCCAATGTGCATCCAATACCTAGCCACATACATCTCAGGATAATGGAAATGACTTTCACATAGAGCAAGAGGGAGGTTGGGAGTTGTTTTGGTTGTGAGCTTCCATTTTTTGGAACCAGCGCTGCTCACTCCTTCCTGGACCATTTTCTGAACAGGTAAACTGGGGCATTATAAAGGAAAACACACTGGACTCGGCCTCGGTGTTAGATTCTGTCTCGTTCCCTCATGGGGTCTCCAACTTGACTGGACACTCTTCCAGGACAGGCTACTGGCTTAGGGTGCACTGGCACCCCCCATATCCCCTCTGAATAGTATCTTCATGAGCAGATGCTTCAGAAGAGTCAGCACTGTTAGGTTTAGTCAGTACCGAAATGACTGCCGTGCCCTGGCTGCTAGGATTCTGCTGAGTAAAACTCCTGCTGGGGGCACTTATTCCCCCTCCAGAGAGTAGTTTCCACCAGTCATGTTGGGTGGGGCAGCCCTGCCAGGGCAACCTCCCTGGAGGCTGCTCTCTCCAACCTTGGGTCAGGGCCCACTCAAAATCTGTCATCAGCCAAACAATCACCTCTGTACACATGGCCTGTAAGGCAAGACTGCTCCCGAGGACTCCAGATATATATCCAATACCTTAGCTCAGTTCTAGGGTCTGCACATGCATACACACACACACTAACTTGTGTCACACACACATGTGTATATATAAAGATACACAGGTGCGGGCATGCACAGAACCCAGTGTTCCAACTTCCTGGGAAGGGACCATCCTGCAGTTCCAACTCTCATGGTTTTATGTCCCCTTGTACCAAGATCCACAATCTCTCTCACCACTGGCTGACAAAAGATGCCCTGGATCAGGCTTTAGGCTTCTGCCTTCACCCTCCTCCTGGTGCTGGACAACAGGCTGCCTCTGGTAACAGCTCCAACATTTTCCTTCCCATATAGAGCAACCTCTATAGGAGGGTGATGGTCTCAAAGATGAAAGATACACCTCACCCTGCAGCTTCCTTACACATGTAGTAGGAAGAGGTAAAAGAGAGAATGAAGGTTGTCATTCTGCTGCCTGTATTAGAAAATGAAAGAGAAAAAGAAAAAAGAAAAGAAAACTTAGTGAGCTTCCAGATAGAGGGAAATGTGTCTAGCTCTCCCAGGGTTCAAATGCCCTCATGACCTTCCTGCCCAGTGTTCTGAAGCCTTCCCTTTAGCACAGCAGTTCATCTTGGTTGAGGCAGCCATATGGCTGGTTTCTCTTCCAGGTAGGCTTCTCTGAATGGAGGAGACTGCTTCCCTCTCCAGACCCACACCCTCTTACAGCACAGCATCTAGAGAACATGAAAAGGTCAAAGCTTCAGTCTTCTCACAGTTGGTAGAGTCCCTTATCCTCACCCAAACTCTACTAACCAAACCAAACCCTGATTCCATTTTTCAGTGACCACCTGATGCCTTGGCCTTGGCTCTCACTGGACACAGATATGTTGGGGAAGCCTTAACTTGGGACTCAGGCCTGGAGGAGTCCATAATTAGGAGAGTGTTCCAAAGGTCACATTGTTGTGGTCCTTGGAGCTGACTTTCCAGTCTCTTGAGAAACAGTACAAAAGCAATCTTTGGGATGTAGTTAGGCCTTGCTTGCAGACAGGGAGGAGTGGAAGAGGCCCTTTCAATGGTTCTCTACTTGGCTGACTTTCAGGGTGCTGTTGATTCTACTGAGGTTTTCTTCAGGTACCAAGGCATGGTCAAATGAGAAAATACTGATGAAATAGGCACAGATGGTCAGCAGTGGCTAGGAGCTCAGAGATCTGGGCCATAATTCCACAGCTGTCAAATCCCAGGGCCTGTCTTCCAAACTGCACTGTCTTCCAGATCACTCCAGATGCACCCAGGAGCACAAATTACTAAGAAACCCCTGCTGGGTATTCATGTCCATCACTAGGGACATATAGCCTTCATAAATGGGATTAGAAGAAAAAGTAGATATGGCAACACTTATTGCAGGCAGCCATGGGGGACTGCTCCCCTCGGTCGTAGTAGAATATGATGTCCATGAGGAGGGTGGTATTAGTAGGCAGGTTGTTGAGTTCCAGACTGGTGCTGCAGAACCTGTTTCTTGGGTTGGACATAGGACAGATGAAGGGCCACTAAACCATTTGGGTTACCAAATTTTGTTGCTGATGCGGAGGGGGTCAGCTGCCATTATCCCACCACTGACACAAGATGGTGAACTCTGAGAACAAGGTGTGGGCCATGAAAGGCAGGTCCCATTCAAGCACCAGGATGAAGTTCATCTGGTAGTTGCAGACCATGAACACAATGTTCTGGTAGGCCAGTGGGGTAATCACGGAATTGGTGATCTTGGTAAAACTGATGGGCTGGGTGCTGGAGAAGCTACCTATGCTGGACAAAGCATTCATGGCCAGACAGGTGGCAACCGTCAGACTCAAGTGCTTTGGAAGGGCAGTTCCTGACTCCTCCTCATTGACCAGGTTAGTGTAAACATTTGGTGTCTCAGTCAAAGAGAAAAACTTGGGGACAGGAAGGCAAATTTGATCAAGTTGTACGTGAAGAGTGGTGTACTATTTTTACCTTGCTGGCAATTTAGAACAGTGATCCAAGATATGGAGTTCTGCTGTCTGCCTCAGGCAGTTGGGAGCTCTCCTGTTGATCAGGTGGTAGCTTGGGAGAGGTAAACAGAGGGGAGGCCAGCCAAGTTGTGGTGGCTGCAGGAATGGGCAGGAAAGGCAGTCCTGGCAGAGAAGCAACTGTGCAGAGCTTCAGGGATTTTTCTGTTGTTTCTGGGTCTGGGTCTCTATATCCATAACTTAAAAAAAATCTAAATTCAAATATGGAGGGAATGGAGCTAGAATTTGAGAACTCTGAAACTTAGACATGAATTTGCCATATGGGAGTTATTCCAATGAACCTCCACTGGGGCATGTTTGTAAGTGGTTATTTATGGAGATTAGTTGCGATGTTAACCTAATATTGATGAAAATATGTTCTTTATTGGTCGTATACCACAGAAACCTAATCAGGGCAGAGCTCAAGTATCCTAATATAAAGGCATCCCAAAAGCAAGGTTTGGTCTCTACAGGGGCATTTTGATTTGGATGGACTGCAGAGAGCTCAGAAAGTTAGAGCTGCCATTCAGAGAGCCCAGACAAACTGAGAGCCCCTGACCGACTGAATGTCATTTCCTTCAAAGTTGAGGAAACTGTTTATTGATCTTCAAGTAAATACATATTTCTGAGTAAATGAATTGTACAATCCTGTCAGTTGATTGTAGGGCTAAGAAGCCATATTTGCAATCAATTAACTGATGATTTAAATTCATGAAATTGCCCCATTGTAACATTCAGACCAGAGCTTGCTTGACAAAACAACTGGACAGAAAACTTAATCAAGTTGATTCATGAACTTAACCATCACAGTTGAATATATTCAGATAATTAATTAAAAGTAGGAAACTTATTTAAAATACGTTTTTTAAAAGGAAGGGTTTCTACATTTGCCACAGGGATGCCAATGCAAAATACCACAAATGGGTTGGTTCTTATAAAGGGAATATTATTTGGGACAAAAGTTCACATTGCCAAGGCAGTGAAATGTCCATATCAAGGCAACATCAGAAATGTTGTCTAACCAAATTCAGCTACTGGTGATCCTGACATCCCGCCATGTGGTGATGCAAGAAGGCAGGCAATCTCTGCTGAGGGGCCTGCCTTCCACTCCAGAACCTACTGTCTTATGGAGCTCAGCTGTGGGCTATCAGACATATGGCTCCACCGTTCAGCCTTGAGCTGCTCTGTGAGCCCAGCCTACTGGGGGCTTCATGCTTCAGCTTCACCTGCTAGGGATCCTCGAGTCCTCTCATACATGACCAGGTCAAAAGGCACATGTCTCATTTCTGCATGTCCTAGTTTTTATAAGACCCAGGGAGAGGGTGGAGACCCAATCTGAGTCATACTTCACTGATGTAGTCCAATAAAAAACAATTAATTCAAGTGATCTAATCAAGGTTCCTTAACTGAACCTAATTAAATGGCCCATCTACAGTGTGATTACTGGAAAAAAGAATGGGATAGTTTAAGAAAGCAAATTTCTGGAGTTCACAAAAGACAAACCAGTGTAAGGGGGGGACACCAATTTTAAACAAAGTGATGAATTCTGATATTGTCAAACAATATAATTTCAGAGAAGCCATTATTAAATCAAAATATCCCATGATCAGTTTGAGTTTGATCAAATTGCTTTTAACCACATCATCTGGAAAATTTGTTTTCCATACTGCCTATATCCCACCTCCCTAAACTCAGACTTAAATCAATCAAGATGCACAGCATTTGATAGACTACTGCTCATTTTCCAAACCTCCTGCAAAATTCATTCACATTTTGATCCAAAATGCCACCTTTAACTCTAAAGACGGATAAAAATTTATTAAAACAAAGGAAATTTAAATGGCAATCCTGAAGATGGGATTTTATCATATATCACACCACAGTAAAGAAAGGACAGAAATTATTATGGAATGGAAGGTATGCATTTAAATATGGAGAAAATTGGACAAGAATAGGAGACCTTTGGAACTCAGATATCAATTTCCAGGTGAGGGTTATTTGCATAATTCAGCACTAAAGAGTGTTTGTAAGTGATTATTTATGGAGATTAGGAAGGTGTTACCTAATCAGTGATGGAAAGGTGTGTCCACTATTGGACATCCTCCACAGAAACCTAATCAGGGCGGAGCTTCACACATCCCTATATAAAGGCATCCCAAAGGCAAGGCTTGTTCCCCTCAGAGGTGTTTGGTTTTCGCTTGGACTACAGAGAGCACAGAAAGTAAAGCTGCCATTCAGGGATCCCAGACAAACCCAGAGTCCCTGACCTGACTGGATGTCATTTCCCAATGTCAAGGAGACTATTGAAACCTCAGGTGAGTGCAGAGTTTTGAGTAAATGAATTTTACTCCATTCTATTAAAAATAAAGAAGTAATTTTAACTCTCATCACACTTAGAACTTTCTCAAGAAGATTTAATATGCCTAGTTAATAAATATTATGTCATTCAGTTCAGTGTACTTGTAATATAGAATGTTATTCTGTACTATTAATTTGAATTTTATAAATTAATATGATCTTCTCTGTTATTTTATGCTTCCTTATATATACAAATTGTGAATTTCAGCATGGCAGTCCTGGATATCATGTAGTGTTATACTTGACATGGGCCTTAAACTTAATTGAAAACCTTGTTACAGAATGTGCCAAATGATATCTCTTTATTTATTTTATTTTTCTTTAAAAATTTATTTATTTTATTACATATCTCCCCTCCCCCCACTGCGGCGACGCGCCGAGACTGGTCACTGCCCAGGCGCGGCTTTTCCTGCTTGTGGGCGGCTTCTGCTTCCATTCATGGCCGGCTCTCAGTTCGCGGGTGGCTGGCTGTGCTCCATTCGTGGGCGACATGCCCTGCCCATGGCAGCTTTTGCCCTGACCGTGGCAGCTTTTTGCCCTGCCCACAGCGGCTCTGGCCCGCCCATGCCAGCTTGCCATTCTCAAGGCAGTCTGCCCGCTAGGAGAGGTCCCCGGGAACCGAACCCGGGGCCTCCCATGTGGTATGCCGGCGCCCTATCCACTGGGCTATCCAGCCGGCCCCTGATATCTCTTTAGAAACCTAAAATTGCAGCTTTGATCTTCCAAGTAGACAGTAACAAACCAGAAATTGGTGATGGTTGTATAAATGTGACATTGGTAACCAAGCTGAAGCGGAAGTGTCAGAAATGAGAGATTTCACTGTGCTAATTCTGAGTCAGAAGTGTAATTCTGATTACCTCCAGTCATTTTGTTTTAAGTACAATTTATTAGATGATACTGGTTGTCATTTTAGTCTGTGATTTGTGTATTTTCTAATGGGAATGACACTGTGATTGTAAGTCTGATACGATTAAGGAATATATTGCTCTTCTGTTATAAATGATGGGGAGCCTTTACTTAAATTGATGATACCAAAGAGAAGAGAAAACTGAACGTTAAAAGTTTTAGAACTGAAAGAAGTCTTGACAAAAATCCTTGTCATAATAATGAATGTAATGCTAATAAAGTATTCTGTATCAGACATAGATGGGGGTAGAGCTTTAACATAAAATAAAGTAAAGCACCTTCAGTGACTGATTTTGGTTTATATAGATATTCTTGGGTCTGTAGTAATTTTTCTCAGGTTGTTCTATCAAGGGGCAGCAAGGAAAGCATTTCCTTCTGTGACGGTAGAAGGTTAAGTGTGGAGAGGTGTTTCCACCGGTCATTTCCCACGATACCTGAACATTTCCTCATACTGGAAATTTTCTAGTGATATTTGTTTGTGTCTCTAAACTGATGAGAGGGTTGGTTCCCCTGAGGCTCTGAAGAAACATCCCTCCATTCCATGCCTCTCTCCCAGCTTCTGTTTCCATCCTTCCCATGACCTTCTTCCTTATATTTCTGGGTCTCAAGTCTTTCTTTTGTGAGGGCACAAGTCATCGTTTTCAAGGCCCACACGAAATCCAGGATCATCTCATCCTGAGATCCTTAGTTACATCTGCAAAGACTTTATTTCCAAATAAGTTTACCTCCACAGATAGTAGGTTTAGGACTTGGACATTTCCTGTTGGAGACACTATTCAACCCACTAAAATTTGGAAAAATACCTGATTTTTGAAGTTCCACAAAACTGCAACACAGCCCTATGTTCATTTCCATTGCTCTGCAGATATCATCATAATTTTAAAAATTTGCCGAGAGCAATTCATCCTTTTTAGATTAAGATTATAAATATGTCACATCTCATTTCTAATGTTACAGTATCCTTAGTTAGAGTATGTCAGATATATATATATTTTATTTCAAACAATAATAACATACAAAATAGTTGAAATTTTAATAGAAGCACATTTTTTGATGAGTCACAAGAGTAAATATGGCCATAAACACAACAGATGAATTTGATTTTGTCACTTTTGTCTACTTTGTCTTGTGAATGCTATTTGTAGTTCAACTGTATTTTCTATTCTTTCTTGTTTGTCCCCATTTAATTTTTCTAAGTACATTGATAAAATAGTATTTTTCTCTTAGTTTTAAAATTAAAAATTCAATAACTTTAATTTTTTATCAACTTTCTCACCCTTATTTCATTTCAAAATTTTCATTTCTCTGTCATTTTAAAAATTCTGTATTTTAGAAAAATTTTCCAAAATATATTTCCTACATCATAGAGTTTAATATCTAGGCAATATTTCTTCATTCTCATACATCAAATATGGACTTTAATTCTGCTTTTAATATTTTATCTTGAATTATTATAATTAATTCTTCACTCTTCTAGTTAATACTTTTAAATTTATTTTTTAATGCTATATATTTTTCTCCTCAATTGAAAATATCAAATAGTTTTCAAAAATTGTATCCCCAAATACTAGGAGCTCATTCTCAGAAGTTGACCTTCCTTTTGAGCCTTAATTCTGATGTTCAGTATTCTTTCTTCGATATATATTTTTTCCCAGGGTCTCCATGTTACATTTCTTTGATTCACACTCCAATCAGACAAGATCTGGATTTATTTAACATATTTTTACTTTTTTGCACATTGATTTTTGTGGCTCTAAGTCATCAAATGCAAGATCATACTAAAAAGGCTATTGAAGGAGTTATCATAAGAATTTGTGCATGAGTAGAGAAAATATGTGACAGAGATATGAGATTAGAAAAGACAAGATTGGTAACTGGAGATAAATGGGAATGAGGAAATGGTGAGAATCAGATGTGCCATTTGTTTAAGTTCCAGTAAGTGGCAGGAATTTAGTAGTGCTTCCAGAGGGAGTTAAAACTTTCACCGAGGTTTAAAGATGAGAAGGAATTCAACAAATATATGTTGTAAATGTTCTGTAAATGTCATTAAATCCTTGCCATTGGAAGGGAGAAACAGTACAGCTCATTAGAAGCATAGGTTCCAAAGAATCTATAACTTGAAGTTCAAATTTTTATTTCCAACTCATAAAAGCTTACAGTGAGATGCAATTTGGGGTGGGGGGCATGAGTCTTACTTGGCTTGTCTCATTCATACTTCCAGGTCCTCAAATAAACGTTCAGAAATAACAATCTGGGACACACTCAGGTGGCCATTTCATTCCATTTTAGCTATACCTCTTCTCATTAGAATTTTTTATCCCCTTTCCAGGGGACTTTACCTTATCCTAATTCACTCAAAAGAGAAGCCAGTCATTTGTTCATCCACTTTTATTTAAGAAAGGCCTTGGTAAGATTTGTGTGTGGGGGTATGGAGAGGCAGATGAGGGGGGATGGGGAGAAGTAGTGGGGATTTGGGGTCCCAAATGTAGTAGAAAAAAGTTAAATGTAAATTTCATCTTAGAAGTTAGGGGTTTTCCTTTTATATTGTGAAAGGTAAATTAAATTAAGGAGCATATCCCAAAGGAGTTTGGAATTTTTCATTCATTCCATACAAGATGAGTAACTTTCCTTGTCTTTCTCAGAAAATTGTATTGCAGTACTTTCAAAAATAAGTCACCCGATGAGTATTGAGTGAAGAATTTTTGTGTTCCTGCTGAGGCATCTGGACATCAAGGACCATTTAGGTGGATCCAAGACCTAAAATGGCTTTGTGTAAAAGCCATGTCAACTGGTCCAAAGAAGATAACCTGATGTTACTGGAATGCATGAAGACAAACCTCCCATCCGATGATGAACATAAGTTCAAAACAATTCAATTTCATTTGGATTGGGAAAAAATAGCTTGCAAAGATTTTTCTGGAGAAATGTGTGAACTCAAATGGTTGGATCTTTCTCATAATTTGTGGAAGGATTGCACCTTAATGTAATTAGTCCTGGAAGCTCAAGAACTTGCTAAAAATCTCTATAAAAGGAAAAAGCACAAGAAACATCCAGAGTTTCCCAGGAAGCCCCTGACTGCTTATATCCAATTCTACACAGAGAAGTTTTGTGAGTACTCCCAAATATACCCAGAGCTGAAAAAGCAAGAGCTGACCAAGGTCTTCTTGTCCAAGAAATACAAGGAGCTCCCAGAGCATATTAAGAGGAAATATAGTGAAGAATTCCAGAAGGAGAAACAAGAACTTAAAGAGAAGCTTGCTCTTTTCAGGGAAGAACACCCCGATCCAATCCAGGTCTCCAAAAACCTTGATACCCACAATAGGCATCAAATCCAAAAGAATTTTCAGGATAAGTTGAAAGAGATGCAGTACCCTCCAGAGACTAATGGGTTTTCTAAAAAGAGGAAATTCTGTGGAGAGCCCAGCAAGCCTCCAATGAATGGATACCACAAGTTCCACGAGGATTTGTGGCCCTGCACGGAGCTGCAACATTTGTCAGGAAGTGCATGGTGGAGATTGGAAGACATTGGCAGCGCTTCCCAAAGAGCATGAAGAAGAAATATGAGAAACTGGCTGAGAAGATGCAGCAGCAGTACAAGGTGGACCTGGGTCTCTGGCTCAAGAGTCTGTCTCTGGAGGAATGTGCTGCATATAGAGAGTCCACCTCTGCTAAGCGCGAGAAAATGGCCATGATGGGAGGCCCAAGCCCCAAGGTCAGACAGACGTTTCTGCTGTCCCCATAAATGAGGGGCCCTCCAGAAGGACATGGAGGGGGCTGGGACTGCAGTCCCCAGGGACAGATTTATCAGAGACCATTGAGATTGATTACCATTCCTCACAGTGGCCAGAGGAACCTAAGAAGGAAGATGGGGAAGATGATGAAGACTCCAGCAGTGGGGATGAAGATGAAGACAGTGGGTCTGAGGGCAGTGACTCCAGCTCATCTTCTTCAGGGGACTCCTCTGACTACAACTGAGCTGGGTCCACACCATAAAAAGTCAGAGAGTGAGCTGTCCTCAAAGGTCTGGGGCATCTTTGTCAAGGAGAGGGGACTCTCCTCCCTGCCCCTGTACAGTATCTCCAGACCCACCCCACACCTCAATTACATTCACTTTGAGGCCCTCCATGTAATTAAATGCCTTGGAATAACAGTGAGGTGTCTGGTTTGTGGATGACTCACTGACTCAACTGAGTCCTCCTGAACTGAGAAATTTGCTCTCCTCTTCTTCTGTGAGAGAGGTGGTCGGGGGGACACTCATGAATCTTTGACCTCCACCTTCTTTGTGGAACTGATGCTATGGATTCCTGAACTGGAATAGGAGTGGGGAAGAGTGTATGGAAATAAACTCATTAGAAATTACCATTTTCAAAAACAAACAGTAGCAAGGTTTGGTTCAAATAGCTTAGGTGCCTTTAGAAATGTTTCAAACTCCTGAATGTCTCATTCCCTTGATTACTGATGGAAGGAGTAGGACTTTTACAAATTTGAGACTTCACAGAGTAATGTGGGCAGCAGTGATTCTATATGCATATTTATCTCTTAGCTGTCCGTGAGACCTTTGTTACTAATTTCAAAATTGAAAATTAAAAATTAAAAAATAAAATGTATACGTTTCATTTGTCAATTCTCCTCCGTAGAATTAGTACCGTATGATTGGGGAACTGATTTTTCAAGCAGTGTCTACATTTATTCTAGGCAGGAATGCCAACCCCTTCCTACTGCTCCAGGGGACAGTGAATCTCACTTTCTGCATGTGTATAAGTATGGATAAATGTATGTATGTAAAGAAATGTATTCACTGAGTGAGAATTCATGGATCACTACCACACTGCCTTTGTTATTTTGGATTCGTGATACATTTGACAATTGTTCACTGCTACTG
>PVKH010030252.1:0-12510 GCA_004027955.1 Chaetophractus vellerosus | reverse complement strand
AAAAAGTCCAATGTATCAAAATGTTTCTGTTACATTTCACGCTTTTTGTGTCTTCTCTTAGAAAACACTGCCTACCTCAAAAGTTATAAATATATTCTGCTATATTTTCTTTTTGAAAATTTATACTTCTTACCTTTTATATTTAGGTCAATGATCTATAACAAATTATTTTTTAAATTGATGATAGGTAAGGGGTTGAGATACACTGAGTAACATACATACATGTTTCCCATTCTAGGGAAAGACATTTTCCTTGTTGAATATCCTTGATGCTTTTATTGAAAATCAGTGGCACCTATTTTCATATGTTTATGGTTCTGTTTCCATTTTGTTCAATTATTTTCTCTATTCATACACAAACCACATTCTTCTAATTACTATAAATTTATGATAAGTCTTGAAATCAGGCTAATGTGAGTCCTCCAACTTTCTACTCCTTTGTCATTTGTTCTGACTAATATAAATCTTTTGCCTTCCACATACATTTTATATTAAACATTTCCATTTCTTAAAAAAAAAAAAGCCAGTTGGATTTTTGCCTGGAATGGGTTTGGCTTTATAGATCTATTTGGGGAGAGTTGAATTTATGAACAGTGAGTCTTCAACCCATAAACATGGCATACTTCTCCATTTATTGAGATTTTTCTTCCTTTTTCAGTTGTAAGCTTTGTACTTCAAGGAATCTGTCCTTTTCATCTAAGTTGTCACATTTATTGATATAAAGTTGGCCATAATTGTCATTTTAATGTCTGTAGGAGCTGTAGTCATTTTTGTTCTTGCATTCCTGATATTGTTATTTGTGTTTTCTGTCTTCAATTTCAATCTTTTTAATCAAACCAATGTTCACTTTGTTAAATTACTCTATTGTTTGTGCTATATTATTAATTTGTGCTTTTATATTTAATCCTACTTTCTTATGTTGGGTTTTAAATGCTCTTCCTTTTACTAGTATCTAATGGAACAAACTAAAATCATTGACTTTCTACCATTCCTCTTTCTAATATAAACACTAAAATGAGTGCTAACCCTGCTCACTCTTCAAGTGCCATGTGGTTTTTCTTTTCTTTCTTGAAGACTTAGCACTCATATTTTCTATGCCACTCATGTGTTATATAACTATTTAAAATCATATACAACTTATATATCATTTTATAACTATATATTATATATCTTCATAGTGATTTTTAAAATCTTTGGTAATGCAGTTGAAATCATGAACTATTTCAAATTCTTTTCAAGTTCTTCAAGACAGTCGACATTCAAGTCCTATTTCACGATTGATTCGCAAAACAACATATTTCATCTTCCTAATGTCTCAATTGTACATTGGATTTATGAAACTCAAATATCACAGGACCTTGCTAATCTGTGGTAGTTCCCAAACAGTTTTGCAACACACACTCAGAAAAATCATCTATCAGCCATAAACACAATGCATAGACGCTATATTATTTTTTTCTGTCCTCTGTTTGCCAGTTGTTAATATTTGTTGTTAAGTTTGCCCTTGATGGCCACAGCAAGTATACCATTGGAGGCCCATATATCATATTTCTAAATATTAACTTATAAATCAAGCTAACAGAAAATTAAAAATTATCTTCAGCCCTAGAAAATTTAACCTTTAGAACAGCCTGAAAAATTAGGGTCAGTTGTAGAATTCTCCGACTCTTTTAGTGTTGTTATGGAATAAGCTGACAAAAGGATAGTTTTAAAAAAGCCCTCCCGTACCTGTGGCCTACATGTCCTCCAACTTTCTTTCCCTCCCTCTGCACTACAAGGGACTTCCTGCATGGGTATATGAATCCCAGTCCTCAGGTCCAAACTATTTCTCACCATAGGCTGAGGGATTTACCTGTTGTAGTGAATTCCACTTGGGAGGACAAACCAGGGAAGAGGTCAACACTAGTCATGGACACAAGCTCAGAGTCAGTTGAGGCTAGAAAGGAAAGACTGGACTCCAAGAGAGCATGTCCAATCAGCTTTGTGGAATCTTTGCCCGGTCAGGAGAAAGGCCAGTTTAGGGCTCTTTAAAGTTCAGGGCCCAGGGCAAGGACTCCACTTGAATCTAGGACAGTACTCTTGGCTTCCTTTGATAGCAACAGAAAGATTTTCACCATTTTCTACTTTAGCAATATCCCTGTGGTAGATTGTATTATTGTTAAAAGCTGTTAAAAAGCAAAACAAAACAAAGCAAAAACAAAAACACAAAACTCCCTTTCCAGGGGGATGGTTATATTTCCCTGCCCCATTGAGATAAATAAGACTTGGCCATGTGACTTGCTTTAGCCAGTGAAATGCATGCACCAATGCAGTAGAAACTTTAAATGTCATGAAATACCAGCTTTCTTTCCTCTACCCCCAGATAGGCAATGTCTGTTGTTGTTTGCTTGGAGTTGTTATCACAGCATAAGGACCTATCCCAACAGATCAGAATCAGTTAATGCCTAAGAGTCCTGGGTCTTCTCACCAACTCTGCTATACTTCTTTATCCTCTTGAGGAGAAATATTTGTTTCCTGAAATCCCACACCCTCCTGAAAAGTGACCCAAAATTTGTTGGCTCTCATCCCTCTACTCACTGAAGCTTAAGCCCAATCCAAGAGGACAAGTGGGAGATATACAATAGACATTTCAACATTTTGTCCATTCTGCCTGCTAAAGTAAGCAGCTGGGTTTGGGGAGAATGTTGCTTCTCCAGGACAATTTAGCTTTGGGTTGAAACCAAGCCTAAAATGCTAATATGAAAGGGATATCTGAGTGGAAAAGTTATGAATAAGTGAAAGAACAGAGTGTGACGTGATATACTTTCATGAATAACATTGTATTTTCCTGGAAACACTATAAGAGAAGAAATTTTAAAACTATTGCTTCCCCTACCCCAGGTAAACAGCTTCAATTTCAAAAGATAGAACATGTATTTACTTTAAGAACAGGTTAGCCCCTACCTCTTCAATGAACCAACTAAATTGAATATAAATTGTTTTAAAATAAGAATTCAGAGTATGTGTTTCCCATTCCCATTTTGTAAGCAGTCACAATCCTACAATTTTTTTTTTAAATAAAGAAGAGTAAGTAGAAAAGTAAAGTTTGTGGGAAAAATATATCATTTTTTGCCCTTCTGAATTCAATAAAGGCAAGTATATTCCTTTAAATAACGTCACTTTACCAACATGGCTACCTATAGAGGTCTTGGAGTGTCGGTCAGGATAACCTGTAAATCTGGACTCTGCAGTCATTCAATCTTTAGTACTCTTTGACTTTCATTTGAGAGAAAACAAATTTATGTTTTCCAATTATGATAGTATGCCCCAAATTTGTTTTATCTTTGCTTCTAAAATTAGCTGGCGATTTATAAAAAAAAATTACTATTAAAATACATCTGATAAACATTAACAAGTTTACTGTTTCTATAAGAAAACTCTGTTACATCTTCTTAACTTTAATTTTATTCTTTAATTAGTTTTCATAGAATCCAAAAATCCCAGCGGACTGCACAGGGACTCTGACTTCTTTTGTTTTCCTTAGAGTTTAAAAAAAAATCACAGTCTTTGGAAGTAGGGTATCTTCTCTTGACACTATTTAAATTCTTCACAATTTGATGAAAATACACGCACTCATTACAAAGTTATCAATGTCGCAGAGTGTTGTATGCTTTAGATTGTTTTTAAATCAAAAAGGTGTGTTTAAAAAATCACGTAAAACAAATAAATCTCGTTATATTTTCTTCAACTTTGCCAGGGTAATTTACCTTTGGAATGAGACCAAATCTTGAAATGTAATCTGAAAAAGTATTGTTTCATGTAAAGGTTATGAACAAGAGAAAAGAGAAGAACATGGTATACTTTTATGTGCACATTGTTTCTTTGTATAAGCACTACAATGAGAGGAAAGTTCACAGTACATAAAGCAAATAATGAAAGGAAATACAAAGAGGGTTTCCCATGTCCTTACTGTAAGACAAGTGAATAAAATAGGAAACATGATGGTATATGATTATTTGACCACATACTTTTGCATGTGTTGAAATGTGATTTCACTTGCCAATAGGGATTCCCTTTGCTTATAATTGCAAATCTGTTTTTAGTCATTTTTTGTCTTCCTTTAACCAAAAAAATTTAAAAAGCTAGTAAAGTGAAAGTGCTCTTTAAAGTGAATTGCTTTTGGATTGGATGAAACTATGTTCTTTTTCCTATTGTTAAATCAGGGACATTGGTTTTAGATATTTCAGGTGCTATGGAAGCCCTGATAATCTTTCTGTTTTCTGGACAAAAGTCAATTATTGAGTAATTGCTACTATTTTTATAAAGTTATAAAGAATTTAATTTGCATTTAAATGCAAAGCCTAAACATAACCAACCTGTTTATTTTTGCTGATTCAGATGATCATAATGGATCTAATAAGTTTGTGCCAAGACTATTTCATAGCAGGAAAACTGGGGGAAGACATAGAATTACATGGGCTATGATCCATTCGGAGCAAAGCACTGGCAACACTTAGAAACCTCAGCTTTCATCTAAAAGGATTCCAAGGAAGACAGCACTCCCAGGGAACACCAAATATTTAATCTCCTTCAGGATGATTTTTAGCAAATGCATTCACATAGATTTTTGTTAATCTATGTTAATTCCGGAGGTCTTTAATAGTCACCATATGGTCACACCCACCATGTCTTACAGCCCAAACACTGATACTCGAGGCGAAAGCAGGCGGTTTGAGGCAGGAGAAAAGATAGCTCCTGTCTAGTAGAAGCAGGAGGGCGGTAGGAGGGCCAGAAGTCTCTTAAGTTTGTATCTAGGGATGCTGTCTCATCCCTTTGGAAATAAATGACAGTTAACTGTATGATTCAGTACTCAGGAAATCTTCTATATATTTTTTTTCCTTTTTCTTTGCTCTTGGTATTTAATAAAGATAGTTTTTTAAATGCCAGCCTGTCTTGTAGACCTAAGGGATTTTCTGGTCCATTTTTTAGATCAAAACTTTAAAGTGGGAGAGGCATTTCAGGATGAAAAGCAAGGTGTCTTGTAGTATCAGGGATTATCACAATGTGAGAAATTTAAACTAAAGAAGGGACTGATAGGAAGGATGCCAGGGGTTGGCTGAGCTTCCTCTTGTCACCCTAAGAGTCTCAGTCCAGTGCTCTCTTCTCTGCTGACCTCTTGGCCTTTATTGCCTTAAAAATGAATGCCATTCTTTTCCAAGTCCTGAAAAGTAGTGAGGGAGGACCTATTTGATTCAAGCCCCAGGGTAAATGACTAAAGGGTATAGTATGATATATGAGCTCAGTTTTCAAGAAAGGAAAAAAAAAAACAATTTTAACTGAAGATATCACATTGTATAATTGTGATGACCTTAATTTCCCCAGAAAGATGCAGAGTGTTTTTGCTTTTTGTTTTGTTTTTACACCAGCCTTAGACAAAATTGTCCATTTAATCATGTCTTTCCCTTGCCTTTTCTCCTGGCTTCTCAGAGCACTCTCACTAGTTTCTTTTGGAATTGCCATTCTAGACATTTTTCCTTGTTTTTTTTTAAACCTACTTTCTTTACTCAAGGAAAAATGTGTTAGTCCTATTGCCATTTCCTTTCTGCTAAGAGACTATTACCTCTTCCAAAAGAGCTTTGAATTTTTAGAGGGATACTTTACGCCTTGACCTAGAATGGGCAATATGTCAGAGGCAGCATGAAAATACTTTGAGGGTCAGAGGAACAATTACCCAGTGATGATTATGTTCAGTGCTAACACTGGCTATGATTATCTACTAGCTGTTGGAAGTATTAGCGGCCTTGGAATCCCTTCTTCCCATACCGAGACATCCTGAAATCTTTATGCATTCTAGTCATTCATATTCCAATTTATCTTTTGAGAGGAATTTGGAATAAACTAGTTAAATTGAAAGGATGTTTCAAAATATGGAACAAATTCTCAACTTGCCACAAATATGCCATAACTCCAACACCCTGGAGTGCTTGTTTCATATGCCAATTTCATCAAATTGATTCATATTGTCGGATAGGTTTATATCTTTAGGAATGAGATAAACAGTATTTGAGGCTTGAGTAAAACCACCAATTCATATCAAGTCAAATCATATTTAGTTAGGAATGTCCATTAATGGAATTCTCTCCCTCTTCATTGGGCAAATACAAAATGTATAGTTAATTTTACAGGCCGCAGTAGGTGCTCATTGTTTATGAGAAAAGAGTCAGTTTCTTCAGAGGCCCCTTAACTACATGGAGCCTTTAATTAACTTAGCATGCAGCTGAAAAACAGAGAGAGTGAGACCGAAGATATCGGGGAGCTTTGGATAGGTTACACTATGGTTCTTTGAATTAGGGTGTATGAGTATTTGCGATTTTAAAAATCGACCTCTGATTCATTGTTTAATGAACATTGACACAGGTTGACACTCAACTGTAGCCCTTAATTAAGGTGGTAGAGGAGGTGTGTCCCCAGTTCGTAGATTAGGACTTACATATTGTAGGACTTACATATTGCAGAATAAAAGAATGAGGGTGACAGCAGTATTACTACAAGAGCTGTGAACTCACTATCTCCAAAGCTGATTCTCTTGATTTAGCTGGATGGATAGATTCACATTTGGTTCTTTATCATTGTTCCATGTGTACCCATGGTATTGCACTTCAGTCAAAAGGCTCACCTGCCCAATTCATAGGAAGGCATGGGTCTGCAGTGAAGTATACCTAAGTAACTGCTCCCCTCAGTTAGAACCAGCAGATGAGCTCTATACTTTACTTGGGGTAGGACACCCTGTTGAGAAAACAAGATCAGGAAACTGATAATTTGTCTTAAGTATAAGAGTCTTTGGTGGAACCTGGTTTAAAACACTTGAGCCTTGATTCTCAGTATAAATACTTAGACTAGAGTCAATGCCTTGAGCCAAGTTATCTTGCTAGTTATTACTGAAGTAAGCCCCGAGGAAACCAAGATCCAGACTGCATGGAGTGGTGTAAAGGATGATGTCAACACCTTGAATTAAACATTGAAAATATACATGTATGGTCTGCCATAGAGAAAGTTTGTTTAAACTTACATGTACTGTTATGTTTTCTTAACTATACAGGTAAAAATAAATGGTCAAAAATCACTCTATTCTTAGACTAATGGCCTTTTAGGATATGGACATGCTTCTAGCCTATATTAATTTTTGTTTTCTTTTCATACATGTGTGTTAAGTAACTGGCAGTGGATTTTTTTTTAATTTGTGCTAGTTTCTTTGGAGAAAAAGTGACATACGGGGAAAGGATTATTGTTTCTTAACTATGGAAAACATTTTTATGTCAAATTATGAAGAAATAAATTTCAATGTAATTCAAATACAACATTTTAGGTTTTTTAAAAAGGTAGAATTTATGAGAAAAAGCATGGTGTACATTTTAGTGTTTATGTATATAATATCTAGGAAGGCATATGATGGTGAGTGTTTCTCTTGGCATAAAGATGGTATCTAAATAGCCTCATTGCCAAAAATAATTCTCAGAAATGTGAGCATTAGTCACTGCATTAAAAAATCCATATACGGTAAAATTCATTTAAGAGAAACATGGGTATATGAGTTATCCAAATCAAGTGTTAAAAAGACAACCTGGCTAAACTTCTTTCTCTTTTTCCCTCTCTCACTTTCCTTTTTCAATCCACTGGAAAGTTATTTAAAGCAATCATTTATCTATTTCAACATTACTTTCTCTTGCAGAAGAAATATCTCTTCTTCATCACCTATTCTGTTGGTTATGTTTAATTTGCTAGACTTTCTATTGCTTTCTAATTGTAAGTTTTTATTTGACATTAGATCTTTTAAAGTTAAGGCCCAAATGTACATTTAAGTCCCAAATAACAAGTGCCAATTAATAAATGTCCTTCATTTAACCAGACCGGAAGAGATGGTAATGAGGAATGGGAACCAGTTTTTCTTCCTTTCTATGGGATGAACGTTGTGTTATTTATTCAAGAAATGCAGCCTTTGCCAGTTATGCACACGGAGCAGCTACAAGTATTTGGAAAACTTGAGCATTTGCAGTGGCATATTTGGCGCTATCTTTTTGGTCATGGTCTCCCTTTCACAACCTAATTTGTGACTTAATTTTTAGTTTTATGGCCCAATTTGAACACCCATGAAACAGGAATTTTAAGATCTGGAGTCCTTGGAGGGATGTATAGGATTTAAATCTTCCCTATAATTAGCCAAAAAGAATATTTCATCAGTGCATAGGAAGCAATAACAAAATGGATATACTACACAACCTATAAAATAGAAATGCAACATTTTCTCCTTGCACAGGGCTCCGAGTGGCTGGCTATGTTGTGACATGCTCCCAACTCCCAGCAGTCTTGGAAACGGGGTCTTGATGAGTTGGTGAGAGGTGAGCTTGTCTCAGGCTATAATCCCTTGAGAAATCATTGGGAATTAAAATCTGGAAAGATCACATTCAAACACCAATTTAATGAAGGCTAGAACCAAGAATCAAAAGCCAGATGTGAACATGGTAAGAAAAGAAACATCTTGGGAATTGTGGCAGTTTGACGTTATTTTATGAATCTCTAAAAGAGAAAGATTATGGGCTGGTCCACTCCTGTGGGTACAATTGTACTATCTCAGTGAGGTGTGACTCAGGTTGAATCTCTACCCTCTTGCTGGGGGTCCCATAGAAAATAGAGACAGACTGGAAGAGAGAACTCTGCCATTTTTGAACCTGTCATGTGACAGAAAGGAGAGGCTCAGCAGCTGAGGGCCCAGGGAGAGATGAACCGTTTGTTGGATAGCTTGCAGCTAAAATCGGAAAGAAAGCAGAGAAGCTGAGCCTGAGAGAAGAGGCCCGGTAAGAGACACGCCATATGCCTGGTTGCCCTCAGCTGAGCTCTGGAGACCCTACAGCCTGGAGGGGGAGGCAGGCTAGGCAGAGATAACCCGCCATAGCGCCTCAACACATGGCAGCTGACTTGGGTGAGAAAGTACATCTTATGGTTCCTTGAGTTGGACTTTTCACAGCCTTGGAGTTGTAAGCTATTACCCCAAATAAATACCCTTTATAAAAGTCAACACATTCCTAGTACTTTGGAGTGGCACCTCTTTGGTGAAATTGCTATAAGTAGCTTATTGGGGTGAGTGATATTTAGAGTAACAGTTAACCTTTATTTCTTGTATATATATGGCATGTGGCATATTGGATTGATATGGAACAACATTTCTCAATCTTGTTGACTATTGCAATCACCTGGGGACTTAAAAAATTCCAATCCCACCCCCAGAGATCCTGATTATATTCCAGCTGGGTATTAGGTTTGTAAAATTCTCCAGGTAAATCCAATATGCAAGCAAGGTTGCAAATCAATGAGTACAGGTTGGAGGTAAGCCCGATCAATGACATTAGCAGTAGTAACATAGGCACCAGGAAGGAAGTGGAAAGCAATGTGTCAGTATTACTTGCACCAAGAAGTCTCTCTTAAGCCACAATATGAGTTGGGGGTTGGGGCCTTTGGTGTAGGCTTCCATTCACTTTTTTTGTACAACTATATTATAATGAAACTCACAAAAAGATAGTGATAGCAAAAAAAAAAAAAAGATTTTAATCAATGAGCAGCTGTAGCCAGGTAGCATATTTAATGGTGTATCATGGGACGTATCATGGCCTTATGATTCAGCCTGCTGAGAGAAACCTATTGTCAGTCTAGTACCCCCAAGAGAAGTTGCTTGTCCTGACAAGAGGGTTACTGTATTTGCCCCATTATTGTAGGGTGGGTTGAAGGAACACAATATAGGTGAGCACAAAGTTTCCTTTTAAAAAATAGAGTGCCCAGTTAAATTTAAAGTTCTGATAAACAATGAATAATTTTTAGTGTAAACATGTCCCTTGCAATATTTGAGACATACTTATACTAAAATATTATTTGTTATCTATCAGAACTTCAAATTTATCTAGGCATCTTGTTTTATATTTGTTTTTATTTTTTCCTAAATCTAGCAGCAGTGTGGACAGAATCCACAACCAGCTGAGTGAGAGATGTTGAGAGACAAACCTGAGAGATGAAACCACATTAATAGAAAATAAAATCTTTCCTAGGACAATAACTAATGAGTGGCAGGTATTTTGTAGATTATATTCAATAAAGTCAAGCTCAAAACAACTGTCAACATAATTCAGTATTTAAAATGAGTTTTGATAATGTGCTTAAGTCAAATAAGGATCTCTGCAGTGTGTCGTAAGACTCCTGACATAAAGAAGTAACGACTCAGTGTTGCTGTGTATGAGACAAAGACCAGTATGGGACCATGTAGGCAAGGATCAGCAGAACCTGCTGAGAACTCAATCTGGAGAGAAAGGAGGAATCCCACAAGAACAGGCAAAACTAATCTCTGGTGATAAAAATTAGAAAAGTGGTTGACCAAGTTGTGGGGAACTAATTAGAAACTGGGCATGAGGGAAATTTGTGGAGTGATGGCTATATCTTGAGTGGCATGTGGATTATCAGATTGTACATGTTCGTCAAATCTCATTAAAATGTATATTTAAGATACGTGCATTTAAAAATACATACATAGGTTAGGCCTCAATTATATAACAAACAAAAAGTTTGGAGGAACAAAAGAGAATATTGATTAATAGATTTCATATAGAAGTGGAGAAAATTTCTTCTACCAAAGACTGTCATCCTAGACACCATTCATATGAATTGCTTTGGCAAAGACAGAAAGGACATGTTTATCAAATTTAAGAGAGAAATGGTAAAAATGATAGTAGTATTAAGACCCCAAAAGATCTTGAAAATGAAGGCATAGATTGAATTCCACAAGATGAAGTTTTCTTAAAATAAAGTTGCTAACTTGAGGGGCGAAAAGTGGTATTTCATAAATATAAGTGTTTCCACAGCAATCCTTACGAATTTCAGTTTAAAAGATATATTTGCTTTGAGTCAACAGGACAACATAGTTCTCAGAGAAGCTAATATAACTTTTCCTTGTGGTGTTTGAAGGGGCTCAAGAGGTAACACTCCCTCTCCCTCTCCCTGCCTGATTCTGAACCAACTGTGATGGTCTGATGCGAGGGGCAGGTGGGTGGAGTGGTAGATACCTTTCATTCTGGGTCAAGGCAGTTGGATTGACTTGGGTGTGTGGAAACAGTAGGATTCTGATCCTGAATTCCAGCCTCACACAGACTTGCTCACATAATTTGAGGACACGGAGGGAAACTTCAGGCCTCTCACCTGAGGGTCAATGACTAAACAACTAAACCAAAAATGGCAGAGAGCAAAGCAGAGTGCTCTCTCTCTGCTGGCAGGCTGGTCTCATGAGGAGAGCAGGGGGCGGAGTGAAGAATGCCCAGTTCTTCTCCTGAACTGGCATGCTTGAGAAGACACTCCCCCACCCAGGTGTGACGTGACAGAGGAGGCACAGATGGAGAACGGAAGGGGTATGCAAGTGAGAGCTCCTCCACTTTGAAAGGAACATCAGGATTAGGAAGCGTTTTCATCTAACACTGAGCTGCATTGTTAATGATAGAGTATCTATGAAAGCAGTGAATAAGTAAAATATTAAATCTGGATCCTGCAAATGCCTCCGGCAATCAACTAAATAAAACAGCCCTTGAAGTTGTTTATTTAAAACTCTTGAGTCTGTTTGTTAAAATACTTGTAACTATGTAGTAGATCTAGCTTTTAAATAGAAAAATATTGATAGTGGAATCCATGGAGAGAAAAATATAAGATTGTGAGTGAAGGAAGTTTGAGGCAAATCTCTATTGCATGTCAGTATATTTTATTTTAAAATTATCTTAAAATTTAGGATACAGATTAAAGTGGAAAAATATGATCAAATTGAGATAGAAAGGAACATGAAATTATGAAGAATGGCATACAGTGAGTGAATAGACAGTTATGTAGAATCAGCTTTCAGACTAAAATGAAGGTTCATAGAAGAGCATTGTTTCCTATCACCTCTATAATGATGGGATTTAAAGATGCATATTTGATATTACTTACACTAGTTGCATTGCTTCCTGGTAGAAGGGAGCCTTTTACCTTAATTAGAACAATGCTGTCAACAACTTAATTGTACATATAGATAGAATGGAAAACAGTAAGACTTTAGCTGCCATATTGTAATTAGAAATAAACTGAATACTTTCAAAGATATCAGTTAGAATGTGAGGTAAAGAAGTAAAGCTAGAATTTATAAATAGAATCAGCAAACACTAACAAAGGAAATTGCTAATATGAGTGGATATTTATTGATATTTTATGCATGCACACAGGAATAACAAAATTATTAGCTGAAGTATATGGCAACAGTTGCTTCTTACTACATTTCATTTTATCATGTACTTGAGGAAGACTGAAGAAAGAGAACAAAACCAGCATTGCTCTTATCCTCATAAAGCTTTCTTCCTATGATAGATAAAAATTTATCATAAATTTAAGCAGTAAAGAAAGCTTGCAGTGAACACATTCATTCCAACAGTTTTCTGAATCCATGGAAAGTGTAAGGAACATTTAATGGGAAAC
>PVKH010030251.1:0-12519 GCA_004027955.1 Chaetophractus vellerosus | reverse complement strand
ACCATTTCAAAACCATATCTAAAGTGTAGCATCTGCGGCGCTCCCGTCTCTTTGCAACTTGACTCGCACGAAACCTCAGCATATCCTGTCATCTCTGTGGACCTCAATTTCCTCGTCTGAAGGAGATCAGCTGAATGAAGTTGTTTGTACCTTGTACAGAGAAGTTTCTGTGACAGTGCTTCTGAAACATTAACGTGCAAATCACCTGGAGTTCTTGTTAAAATGCACATTCTGATTCAACAAGTCTGGGTTTGGGCCTAATGGTTTGTGTTTCGAACAAGCTCCCAAGTGAGGCTGACTCTGCTGACCTGAAGACCACGTTTTGAATATAAAGGAGCTTGTTTTCTTTATTTCCTCCATCTGTGCAATGGGTTGTCAGAATCACTCACAGCTCATATGGTCACAGAGTTGTGTACTTTACAAAACTTTAGCTTATTCGCCACTTCATTTGACTCATATCACAGCCTGTGGCATAGACAGGGCATTTATTATTTTCACCATTTAAGAAATGAGGAATCTAAAGCATGGAGTGCTTCAGTGGCCTGCCATGTCTAGTTAGTGACAGAGACAATGCATAAACTTGTCATTTTGGCTTCTCATCTGATATTCTTTCTCCTATGCCATGCTGGCATTCAACTCTATAGTATATTAACCTGTTTGGTGAGAATATTGCACAAATTACCTCATTTAGAGACTATGTTGACTATGGATTCTGGAGTTTTACCTAATGTGCTGGAATCACTACCCTCCCCTCCCTGAAAATTGGGTATAAAATGCTGTTTGGATTATGCAAGCATATTTTCCTGGGGAGAGTCCAAAGCTTTAATCAGATTCTCAAAGACGCCAGTTACCAAACAAAAAAGAGAATTGAGTGTATTATTTTTAAGATGATCAAAATTATTATTTGACATTAGATAGATGGATGTTCTAGATAAAAGTGTGTTTTTTTTCCATTTCTTTTTTTTTTTTTTTTTTTAGTTAGGCCAGTAAAAAGAATTTATTGGGAAATGGGGGGAAAGAACAGAGCTTGCTGAGAAATGGGAGAGAAGGACAGACATACACACACAGATTTGGTATAGGCTCCTCTAGGCAGAGAAAGCAAGGTCTGGCTTGTGTGGTTACCTTTTAAACTGTTATTTATTCCTTCCCTTGCTAATGCTGAGGGAGGGGTCCCAGCTGTTACTGGTTACCCCACCAATGGTGGGGGACAATGGTGAGGACTGTTTGGAATATAGAGGGCCAAGGGGAGGTCCTGGAAACAGTTAACTGGGACCTCAAGGTCAGGGTCAGTGTCTAGGCGGGGTCTCACGGCCATGTTGTCTGTCAGCCATGTTGTGGCTGGTCTTTTCCTCATTTCCCTGTACTAACCTTCCTCAACTCCCCCATCAGAGAGTTCACGCCCTTATTCTTAAGAGAGTGCTGAGGGGCAATGGTTATTCTTCTGTAGTTACTTCCTGCTGGTTAGAGCAGTAGTCCCTGCCTGATAGGGAGTAAACCTCTCTGAGTATTCTATTGAAGTTGAGGAAAGATAGGTCTGACACTGTGGTTGGAACTGGATGAAATTTCTGCCTGACTAATAAGGCATTGATTCTGTAAGAAATAAACTTTGTTAGAATTTTGAAGATTCATGGCCCCACTGAAAGGATAAAGAAGATGGTGGAAAGTGGGCACAAAAAGGGGCCAGCCATGGCATACTGGACCGCGAGAGTGAGAAAGGCCAGGTTCATTCAGCGGCTGCATCCTCCAAGAGTTGATGGGAAAGAGCATTCTTCCTTGAGTTCTTTTATGCTCTTGGTTAAATCTAGGGAGAGATTGTGATAGACCTGCTGGGTTTGGGCATAAACTGCCAACCCCAGTTCCCACAACAGTGGTTATGCTTAGAACAGCTAGGAGAGGTATTGAGAGGCACTGCTCTAGACATAAACTCACAAAGACAGTATAGGCAACAAGACAAGCATATGGCAAACAAGATGAAGACAGTACTTAAGAGAGCCATCCTTTATCTTTTAGGCATGTTCATTAACTACTTTCATTGATGTAAAGGCAGTGGCCACCAGAGGTTCTGAGGGATGTGAGAGGTAAGAATAGGTGTAATATGAGGGCATTTTTAGGACATTGGATTTGTCCTGCATGATATTGCAATGATGGATACAGGCCATTGTATATTTTGTCATAGCTTACAAAATTGTGTGGGACATTCTAGTCCATGTTTAGTAGCAGTGCTTCAATATGAGTTCATCAATTGTAACTAATGTACCACACTAATGAACGATGTTGTTAATGTGGGAAAGTGTAGGAGGGGAAGGGAGTGGGGCATATAGGAATCCCTTATACTTTTTTTAAAATATGTTTTTTGTTTTTTTTAAAGATACTTGGATTACCTAAATATTACATAAAAAATAAGGGGATTCCCATATGCCTGCTTCCTACTCCTCCCACATTTTCTCACGTTAACAACATCCTTCATTAGTGTGGTACATTTGTTACAATTGATGAACACATTTTGGAGCATTGCCACTAAGCATGGATTATAGTTTACATTGCAGTTTACAATCTCTCCCACACAATTTTGTAGGTTATGAGGAGATACAGAATGGCCTGTATCTGTCATTGCAATGCTGTTCAGGACAATTCCCGTACAGAAAATGCCCCCATATTATACCTGTTTTACCCTTTCCCTGCCCTCAGAACCTCCAGTGGCCAATGCTTCCACATCAACGATATAAGTTCTTCCATTGCTAGAATCATAATAAGTCTATAGTAGAATACCAGTAAGTCTACTTTGGTCCATGGTTCATTCCTCAATCCTGAGGATCCTGGGATGGTGATGCCCACTCCATCTCTAATTGAGAGGGAGCTTTGATCCCATAGGGCAGATGGATGGGACTCTCTTGCTTGCAGTTGTAGACTCTCTTGGTTCCTTGGGATGGTTATTGTCCATCATCATCTCCTAGTTGGTTGTCCTGGGTGAGTCCAGTGAACCAGACAGTAAATGTTGCAGCTCTGTTGAGATTCAGGATCCAGCTGGTATATGGACAGCCCAAAGATTTAAGTCTCTTGGATGTATACCTATCAACTCTAGTACTAATTATAGGTTCAAATAGAAGGGTCAGAAGAGCCATGTGTAATCCCTTATACTTTTAATGTAACATTTATGTAATCTAAATCTTCTTTAAAAATAAAAATATTAATTATAAAAAAAAGAAAATTAATTAAGTTTACCAGGACTTTTGACATGTTCAATATCCCTCTGCATATGATCTAGAATAGAAAAGATATCATCATAATCATCAGGCATATATCTACAATAGGAGAGATTTATGTACAACACTTAATACTAATCAACACACAAGTTCTTATTTGAGCTGCAGTTAATAGATCTAAGCTCCAGGTTTGCAATACCATACATGTTATCTCCGTGGAAGCAGGCCATAATGCCAATTGTGTTTAAGTTCTACTGGTAATCATTGCTCCGCTTGGTATGCCCTTCACACAGCCAGCATGCTGCAGCACTGTTGACCCTAGAGAGAAGCTAGGAAGGTAGGGTCTCGCGTTTCACTGGCCTGGTGCATAGTACCCTTCAGAACTATGAAACAGAGCCAGTCTGGAGGCAATATCCATTTTACATATGGCCATATCAAGCCAACACCAGCTGCTAGGGGAGTCTGAAACTGCAATGTACTTTCCATCCACTTCGGGAGCATGTTCAGAATGTAGTAGATACTTTTATTGTTTTAGAAGTCAGTGACCAACCTAGCCAATAATTCAAATGGAGAGGCAACATGCAGTATGCTGAAGGCCTGGTCTGAAAATATACAAGAGAGTTTTGACGATATTGAAATCTAGCTCTTTTGATTTTTATATACTTTCTAAACACAATGCAATGTATCAAATGAACTTAACTATTTTAGTACTTTGCTTTTTACTTTTACACTTTTACCATGATGACATTAATTAACAGGTATTTACTTTATCAGTACAGGAAAAACCACTATCTCAATCATTTTATGAAAACTGAAGATTCCAAGTGGAATTTTTCCTTACTATAACTTTAATATGCAGATTGAGGTGGCCTCTGACAGGTTTCCCTGTTATGAAGTTAATTTTTTGTTATTAATCTCAATTTAGGTCTCTATTTAACCATGGCTTCCTGGAATTAGACATTTAAATGGAAAGCTTTCCTTTAATCTAAAGAATATGGGTATTGGATAGTATTCAGTTGGGACTCTCCTTCTGTCCAACCCCCCCCCACCACTGTTCTCATTCTGGTCCACCAAGCATTGAGCCAAATGGACAATGGCTGGGGGGTGGTAGTCTGGGGATCTAGGGCCCAACTTTGATTGAGTATATACATCTCCTCCATTCCTCACCTGAATGCCTACCCCAGATTCCACCAGGCCCAGGGTCTAAGAAGGGCCTTTGCAGGTCAGAGATCCTCAAGACCAGAGAGTGGCCAACTCTTTCTGTAAATGTTCAGCTAGTAAATATCTTAGATTTTCCAAGCCATATGGTTTCTGTTATACTACTCAACTGTGCCATTGTAGCCCAAAATCAGCCATAGACAATATACAAACAAGTGGGCATGGCTGTGTTCCAGTAACACTGGCATTGGGCTAAGTTTGGCCCAAGCACTGTAGTGTGTCAAACCCTTCTCTAGAGAAAAGTTTATTTACTTAGAGGTAGAGGGTGTTTGCCATGACACGCTCTGGACAAATACCCATGTTCTTCTTTTAAAGAAGGAGGCAGAGTCCTCTTTAGATGGAGAATAGCATGTTTTTATCATTGAATATTAAAGGCAGGAGGAAATTAGAGTTTATCTTCCCAAATAAATTCTTTTTTTTAAAGATTATTTATTTCTCCCCACCCCTTGTTGTTTGCACTTGCTGTGTCTGTTCATCGTCCTTGTTTCTTTAGGAGGCACCAGAAACCGAACCCAGCACCTCCAATAAAGGAGGGAGGCACCTAATTGCTAGAGTCACCTCTGCTCCCTGCTTTGCTGTGTCACTCATGGTTTTCTTCTTGTGTCTCTTGTTGTGTCATCTTGTTGCGTCAGCTCCCCACACGTGCCAGTCGTACCAGCTCGCTGTCTTTAGGAGGCACCAGGAACTGAACCTGGGACCTCCCATGTGGCAGGTGGCAGCCCAATAGCTTGAGCCACATCCACTTCCCCACTTCATTTTACAGATAGGAAAATTAGGTCTCAGAGAAGCTAATTGCACCAAACAATGCAACTTATTGGTGAAAGAAACCTAAAATTTTGGACACTATCTTTTGATTATCAAGTTTCTTTTGCAGAGAAGACCAAAGAATAAATGAAAATGATTAAATAGGCCACTCTGAAGTCTATGAGTTGTTAAACTTTCTAAACATGGCTTCTGTTCTAATTTGGATGCACAATGTTAGAAACTATTAAATAATGAAAATCATTAGAGTTGCTGATGTTTTGTAAAATATCTCCTGGGACTCAGTCTCCAAACACTGGCAGAGTTCCAGATTTTGTCTCAAAAGCAGAATAGGAAGTTAAAGGAGCCAGATTTTGTCTCTGGGGAAGGGAGTGCCACTTAAAACTTTCAACTGAAAACACTAAATTTAAGGGGCCAATTATCTGTAGAGAAGACATCACTGTGATATCTCCCACTTTTCGTCTGTTGCCTCGTGGTGTTTTTCATTCCCTCTTGTCCTTCTAAAATGCCACTGCACACCTTATGTCTGTTTCTCAGTTTCCACACAAAAGGAATGTTTTGTTTTTTTTGTTAAAAATGGACCCACATGATATCAAAACAACTTACTGAATTGGAAGTAAAGCAATTGCTCTACCCAGCCATGTCATGGAAAAGACTTAAAAAGAACTTCTATTGTGTTCCCTTTACATACCTAAGAAAAGGACAGAAAACAGGTAGTGAAGCTTATAAATTCTGCATTGACCTTTTTAAGGGCGTTTTACTTCCCATGAAAAGTACTTGTGATTTTTAGAGCTATAACCTCTGGCAAATTGAGAATGAACTTGCTTGTTGTTCTGAAATGGTGCTATGCCTGCTTGGCTCAGGTGCCAGTGCTTTTGTGACTATTTTCATATTGGCTTATAGTGATTTTCTTGCCCCCTCCCCCATTAGCCCTTGTTTTAACATATCTGAAAACTGAGGAATCAGAAAGAAAAATAAATTAGGCCTCATGGATAATCTAAAAAATTATCCTCCCTGCCTATCCAAGCTATCAAAATTTCAATCTATGCTATCTTTACAAAGAACTTATTTAAAAAAATTTTTTTTGGATAATGGGGGGACTCCTTAAGAAAATCTGAACAGATTTCTAATTCGCATATTGGAGGAAGAAAAGTCAAGCATTTAAAAGACCTCATCTGCCAAGGTTTAAATAGCAACTCATGCCTCTACAGCAACAATTTTCCTTGAGAAAATCTGCCATATGCTTGGTATGAAGTCCATCTGCAAATGTAATATCCAGATGCTTACTCTCCCCTTCCCAGAAAAGTTGTATTCTAACTGCACATCTTTAGTGCCCCCAGAGAATTGATAAAGAAATAGCTTTTTCCCTTCTTTCTTTCTCCCTTTTTAAAAATATTTTTTTTCATTTAAAAAGTAACACAATTATAATTGCAGGAAATTTTTAAACTTCCAAAAACTCTAAAGAATAAGCAGCAGGCACTCCAAGATGCTTGTTACCCACAGATTGCCCTCTATGTGAATTTTATGTTATTAAGATCACATTATAGGGCTGGCCATATAGCCCAGTGGATAGGGCGCCGGCATACCACATGGGAGGCCCCGGGTTCAGTTCCCGGGGACCTCTCCGAGTGGGCAGACCGCCTTGAGAATGGCAAGCCACCATGGGCGGGCAGAGCCGCCGTGGGCAGGGCAAAAAGCTGCCACGGACAGGGCAAAAGCCGCCACGGGCAGGGCAGGTCGCCCGCGGATGGAGCGCAGCCAGCCACCCGCGAACTGAAAGCCAACCGTGAACGGACGCAGAGACCGCCCACAAGCGGGGAAAGCCGTGCCTGCGCAGTGACCACTCTTGGCGCATCGCCGCAGCAGGGGGGAAGGGGAGATATGTAATAAAATAATAAAATAAAATCTTAAAAAAAAAAATCACATTATATGTACAATTTTGCAATTTCTTTTTCAGTTTGTATAATTTGATTAATCTTTCCATTCTTCTTCACAGTCATTTATTTCAATGGCAGTGTGATAAGAAGTGGCATTTTATTTATTGCTAAGAACAACATTTATTGGAAAAAAGCCATACGTGCATAAGGTAAAATAAAAAAGTATCAGAGTTACATTAAAGAGTTTTCAATAAGATGTTAATCTCCCCCTGAGACCTACAGCCTACTTCCTGGGAGGCCAACCCTCTTAGCAGCTCAGTTAAGAGCCCTCTCAAAATTAGAACATAAATCCACAAGTATAAATTCATGTATCTGTGTGTGTGTACAACAAAAAGAATCACCAAATATATGCTGTTCTCTATACATTGATTCTTTTATTTAATATTTACTGGAGATCTTTTCCTAAACATCTTTCTCAGCCAAGTAAGAGATACACAGTGTTTCAATGAAATGTCTGACTGTACTTAACCAATTTCCTGTTGAAGAACTTCTAGCTCCTTCTACCCCCATACTCTTGCCATTCTCTGCCAGCATCGGCAAGTTAAAAGAAGCCAAGAAATCTTATACACAATCATATATACAAAGATCATATAATATCCATGTCGAAAAATCGTTATAGTATAGATAGTAAATGCAATAAAAATGAAGAAGCCACCTAAGTAATTTAAGCATTCTGAATCTTTGATTAGTGTTTAAATTAATTGATTTCTTTTATTTTTTAAAAATTGTAAAGATATGCAAGTTTAAGAATTTTCTAAATAATGACACATGAGGCTTTTTCTTATGTAAATCAGCAATGTCTACTTTTACTTTTCAGGGCAGGGGGAAATTTATTTCCAATAACACTATTAAAAGGCATATATTAAGGTTTTATTTTTAATAATTTATATATTTAACAAATAAAAACATGTCCATAGATTGAAAATCAAATAATACTTTAAGATTTAGTATAAGAACAAAAATCAGCTTTCTGTTCTAACCCTTCCCACCTGTTCACCAAAACTTATTCCCCCACCCCACCCCACCCTCTTTTTTTTTCTAACAGGAATCTATTGCTCTTGGTTTTAGTTACTTAATTTTAGACAGTATGTATTGAATTGCTACCTTGGGAAGGGAATTTAGCACTCCTCTCTGTCAAACTTACACCCTCCCCCATACTCCAAAGATAATTACATCATGGATATAAATAAATCCGTAATTTGCATTTTTTATTGTCTTTGAACATTGTGTTCATGGTGGAGCCAAGTTATGGACTATACTTGCTTTTACTTTATTATATAATTTCTTTTTGTTTTTCCAGAAGTTAAACATGTGTCTTAGTTTGCCAGCTGCTAAAACAAATACTATCTCATGGGCATAATGGGTTTATTGGCTCACAGTTTTGAGTCTAAGAGAAGTCCAAAATCAAGGCATCAGCAAGGCACTGCCTTCTCCTGGAAGAATGTGGTACTCTGGGGCTGGCTGCTGGCGGTCCTTGGGTCCTTGACTTTTCCGCCCCTTGGTAAAGTACATGGAGTCTGCTCCTTTCTCCAAGTCCATTGACTTCTGGCTTCCTCTTTCTATGTCTGAATTTCATCTCCTGATTCTGTTTTTTCAGTTATTTTACTTGATTTTTGGTGGGGTTTATCTGTCTGGACTCATGTATTTCTACTTAGGTTTGTGTGTGGATTTGTTCTGTTTTTGTTTATTTTTTAATTTGCCGTTCTTAGTTTAGTTTAATTTTTTTTCTGGATCTCCTGTTTGAAAATGCTGACTTATGTAGATTGAATCTCTAATTTTGTTGTCATCTCTTACTTTTTATCTCATAGTCTTATTTCTACTTTGGGGAAGAAATCCTTAACTTTACCTTCTAATGCTTCTTTTTGAATATTGTATTACTCCTACCACAGTTTTAATTTCCTAGAGCTCTTCTTATCTGATTGCTCTTTCTCATTGCATGCTCTTCTTTATTTTTATGGCTGTGATATTGACTCTTCTCTGAGGTTACTAGTTACTGCTATTTAAAAAAAAATTTTTTTCTTAACATTGTCTCCTTTTCTTTGACTTTTATCTTCAATTTGTTTTGATCTCTACCTTTCATGACGGAGACTTTCCACAAATATGTCCTGATCTTTCTGTCCATCCATATTTAAGAATGAGATGTCAAAAAGTTGGTGGCAGGGCATATGGGCTGGTGACCTCCACTAGTGTAACTGGGCCAAAAGTTGACTTTTTCTTGACTGCTTTTTTTGGCAAAGTCTGAATCGCTTTCTTCTATGATCTGTTTCTCCTGAGACGGAGACTCAAATCTCCTATAGGGGAGAGTGTATAATTAATGTCTCCTGGATGCCAGTGTCTCTCTAATGATTATGCACAGAGGACTTGGATGTTGGGATGGTATTCCCATTTAGTTTCAGACGTTTACTAATAATTCCATTTTTATTTCAGGGTCTTACCTCCCCATTCTCTGTGCCTTATGCTCCCACTTAGTTGATCTTTGAGATCCATTTTCTCCGAGTCTGACCTCTTTTCTTCTGCAAAAGGTAGAGAAAGAGAGCTTTCTAGTTTCAGGAGATGGAGGTGCTTTCACCTTTCTACCACCACCCCCCCCACCTTCTGAGGTATGTCCAACATCCAATTCCTGAGCCTTTATATGATTCTGGGAGTTCAATATACTGATCTCATCAATATCCCCTCTGGATACTTAGTTTCAGCTTCCACTACTTTGCTTGGTTAGCTATTTTTCTTCTATTCTCTCTTCTCCTTCCAAAAATGGGACATCACATATTGCTGTTTCCTCTTTTAATTATTTGCCCTTATGGATTAATGTTTGTTTTTAAATTCCTTGCTCTCATTTAAGTGTGGTTTCGGGTAAGAATGCAGATAAACAGTGTTCAGATTAGCTGTGTTTTCTTATTAGGTTTAAATAATGTAAACTTTTCACTTTGGAAGCACAATTCACAAAATACTGTACAGGACTACTTCACATGGGCTTAGGAAAATATAATTGAAGATTTAAGTTGTGAATTTGTTTCTGGTTTAAAAGATAAGACTCATATCTACAAAAAAAAAAAAACCCAATCCGTTTAGATCATTCATTAGCATATGTCCACAGACATGGCAAGGCATAGTGCTAAAACAAATTACTTAGATGCAGCTTGGTGTTTTGAATTACCAAACAGAAAACTATAAATGGCCTTATTATTCTGTCATCACTGATGCTGTACAGTTCCAGAACATAGTTTTTGCACAATGGGAGGTTACAAAAGTTGTTTTTCTCCTTGATGGCCCAGTGTAGATTGATTCTGAGATAATATACTAAGGGAGGATATGTGGTTTCAGGGCACTGGGAATGAGAGCAAAATTTCTGATTAAAGCTTTTTGAATAATTCTTGCTGGAGGCACTATATCCTATTTGCTGTGAATTGTATATGTTTAAAATCTGAAATCTGCGAAAGGAAACAATGAAGACAAAAACGAAAAAACAAACAAAAACCTTGCTTCCTGGGAGCAGTACTGTATGCTTAAGTCTTTTTTGGCTTTCTGGGCCTGATACTGTCAAAACAGTCTGGTCAGTCCACCACCTGGCTGCCGTGCTCAGGACACAATGCCCTGCCTTTCCCAGAACTGTCAGTCCCACCATCCCTACCATTAGGAGCAGCTGGGAAAGTTCTTGTGGGGAATTCTGGAATGGTAGAGTCAGGGAGAGCTGAGTTTGCGCCCCAGATCTACCATTCAAGCTTATCAAATCGAGTAGATTATGAACCTCTGAGATCTTCGTTAAAATAATAAAAGCATCAATATTGCCCGAGGATTTTATAGAGAGTGAAATGAGGTCACCTGTAAAAAAATCCTAAAGCAGCAGCAGTTAGAATAGACAACATGCCCAACACGTCTCAATTTTCTTCTTCCCATTCTTACGTCAAGGCGAAGCGCAAAACCAAAGCAGCCTCTTCGCGAATGAAAAGTATTATCCAGTTGGAACTTATTGGGTGGAGTCAGTGGGGAGAAAAGGAAGAGAACTGTCACATTTGATGCAGTTAGTCAAATAAGTTTATATGCACTTCAATCGTTTGGGAATATGCTGAAAGCTTCAAGTGTTGCATTTAGCGTCACTTTTTCTGGCAAAGTGCCACGAAGTGTGATGTAGGTACTTGGTAGGTGTTTGTTGAATTGAATTTGGTATTATGCTGTGATAACCCAGAATAGAAAAGGAGAGACGGTATAGCCGACACTGACCAGGGTTGACAATTCTAGCTGCCCTTTTAATAGTTAGGTGATTTGGGGCAAGTTACCAAAGGTCTCTAACCCCCGGTTTCCACAACTCTAATTTCCTTGGACTGAGCGGAAGCCTAGGCTGACCCCACAGGTGAAGCAGATTTCCCGTGTGCACAGAGCGCAGGCCTGCCTCTCCCTCAGCACCCAGCTAGGGTGTGGCGAGCGAGGCACTTGCCTCTGGCCCAAAATTTAAGGGGCGCCAAAAGACTCGGTAATCAAGGTAAATAATACTATTTGAATGTGAGAGTTCAGAACATGTGGACAGGTGAACAAAGTATCAAAATTTAAAAATTTGATATTTTCTTCTTAGGGGTTTCTGTGTTCATTTTTGGTTTTTAAAAAAATGTCTGAAAATATGATTTACCGTAATTACGGAGATGTCTGGCACCCCCTTAAATGTTGTGCCTGCGGCGAGTGGCTCACTCGCCTTACCGTAGTCCATGCCTGATTCTCTTTCTCTATTTGTACATGAATATAGCACTTACAAGTACTATTTGAAGCTTCTTTATAGTTCCCATAGTTCTAGAATCTGTATCCTGAATACCGGTCTTTAAAACAGGTGGAACAGAAGTGCCATCCACCTTAGAAACTCCAGGCACCAACAAAGCGGCTAATGTGACTGTGCTGCTATGTTTCACGGCAGCGCCAGGTTTAGGCAGGTAAACAGTCCACAGTGAGAACTGACTAGGAAGAAACATTTCCAGGTTTTGAGAATAGCCACCCAATGGCTGACCATCGTTTCCTTTTAAACGTGTGGATTTTGATGCCAGAATGACATTCTTCTTCTTTATAGGCTGACGTTTATAGTTTCATTCTTGGCAGAATTTTCTTCCGTAACTCAGTCCTAATACGTATAGTGCACTAAATGACAAACTTCTGACGGGAGACTGATAAGCATGCGTGTGAGAGAACTCTACTGCCCTCTGAATTCGTCTTGAAATGCAGATAACAACCGCACTGCAGTCTATGAGGCCTGATAGAAAAAGAGGGGGGAAAAAATCACCATCGCAACTTTCTTTCTGGAAGACTTGCTTACAATCTGTACTTTTATTCTTGTCATAGGAAGTGGGTGTCAATCAAGATATTTTAGGAAAGGCTTAACTTTCCCCAGCTAGATTGTAAGCTTTTTTTTTTTTTTTTTA
>PVKH010030250.1:0-12525 GCA_004027955.1 Chaetophractus vellerosus | reverse complement strand
GAACCCGGGACCTCGGATGTGGGAGGGAGATGCCTAATAGCTTGACCCACCTCTGCTCCCTGCTTTGCTGTGTCTCTCATTGTGTTTTTCCTCCCTGTGTTTCTGTTGTGTCATCTTGCTGCATCAATTCACCGCACCTGCCTGTCAGCTGGCTGTCTTCTTTAGGAGGCACTGGGAAACTCTGCTCCCTGCTTTGTTGTATCTCTCATTATGTTTTTTATTTCTTGTGTCTCTTGTGTCAGCTTGCTCTGCCTGCCCATTGCACCAGCTCGCAGTCTTCTTTAGGAGGCACTGGGGTCCGAACCAGCAAACTCCCATGTGGTAGGTGGGAGCCCAGTCACTTGAGCCACATCCGTTTCCCAATGCTATTGATTTTTGCTTATTAATCTTGTATCCCGCCACTTTGCTGAACTCATCTATTGGTGACAGTTGGTTTTTGTGTGAATTTTTCAAGATATTCTAGATATAGAATCATATCATCAGCGAATAGTGCAAGTGTTACTTCTTCTTTTCCTATTTTGGTGCCTTCTATTTCTTTGTTTAGCCTAATTGCTCTAGCTAGAACTTCTAGCATAATATTGAATAACAGTGGTGACTATGGGCATCCCTATCTAGTTTCTGATCTCAGTGTGAGAGCTTTCAGTCTGTCACCATTGAGTACAATGCTAGCTGTAGGCTTTTTATATACGTACTTTACCATATTGAGAAAGCTTCCTTCTATTCCTGTCTTTTGGAGTGTTTTTATCAAGAAAGGATGCTGCATTTTGTCAAACACTTTTTGCATCAATCAAGAGGACCATGTAATTTTTCTTCTTCTATTTATTAATGTGTTTATTACATTAATTGGTTTTCTTGTGTTGAACCACCCTTGTATACCTGGGATAAAATCCACTGGATCGTGGTGTATAATTATTTTATTGTGCGTTTGAATTCTGTTTGCAGGTATTTTGCAAACCAATATCCCTATATTCATTAGAGATATTGGTCTGCAATTTTCTTTTTTTGTAGTATCTTTATCCAGTTTTGGTATTAGGGTGATGCTGGCTTCATAGAATCAGTTTGGTAGTATTATTTCCTGCTCAGGTTTTTAGGAAGAGCTTGATCAAGATTGGTATTAGATTGGCTTTGAATGATTGGTAGAATTCACCTGTGAAGCCATCTGGTCCTGGGCTTTTCATCTTTGGGAGATTTTTGATGACAGCTTCAATCTTTTTACTTGTGATAGATTTGTTGAGGTCCCCTATTTCTTCTAGGGTCAGGGTAGGTTGTGTGTTTCTAGGAATTTGTCCATGTCATCTACACTGTCTAGTGTTTTGGCATAAAGTCGTTCATAGTATCCTCTTACAATTTCTATTATTTCTGTGGGGTCAAAGATAATGTGCCCCCTCTCGTTTCTTCTCTCCTATTTTTCTTTGTCAGACTAGCTAAAGCCTTGTTGATTTTTGTTGATCTAAAAAAACACAAGTTTTGTTTTTCTTGATTCTCTCTACTGTTTTTTTGTTGTTGTTGTTGTTGTTGTTCTTGATTTCATTTATTTATACCCTTTTCTTTGCTTTTTCTTTCCTTCAGCTTGGTTTGGGATTAGCTTACCAGTCTTTTTCTTGTTCCTCCAGGTGTTCAGTTAGATCTTCAATTTTAGCTCTTTCTTCTTTTTTAATGTAAGTATTGAAGGCTATAAATTTCCCTCTCAGTACTGCCTTTGTTTTGATATGTTGTGTTCTCATTTTCATTCTTTTCAAGAAATTACAGAATTCTCTTGCAATTTCTTCTTTGACCCACTGATTATTTAAGACTGTCTTGTTTACTCTCCATATATTTATGAATTTTTCCTTTTTCTGTCCATTATTGATTTCCAGCTTCATTCTGCTATGATCAGAGAAAGTTTCTCTATTTATCCTCTGTCCAGATGTTCTATCCAAAATGAGAGTGGTGTATTGAAGTCTCCAACTATTATTGTAGAGACATCTATTTCTCCCTTCAGTTTTGCCAGTGTGTGACTCGTATCTTGGGGCACCCAGGTTAGGTGCATAAATATTTATTATAGTTATTTCCTCTTGGTGAATTGCTCCTTTTAATAATATATAATGACCTTCTTCATCCCTTATAACAGTTTTACATTTAAAATCTATTTTGTCCAATATGAGTATTGAAATTCCAGCTCCTTTTTGGTTACTATTTACATGGACTATCTTTTTCCAGGCTTTCACTTTCAACCTGGTTGTGTCCTTATGTCTGAGGTGAGTCTCTTGTAGACAGCATATAGATGGCTCATATATTTTATCCATTTCTATCAGCTTATGCTTTTTGCTTGAGTAGTTCAAGCCATTAACATTCAATGTTATTACTATAAAGGCAACACTTACTTTTCCATTTTGTTCTTTGGGTTTCCGTTGCCATATCTTACTATTGCCTGTCTTTTTAACCTTTAATTCACTCTTCCTAACAATCTTCATTTCTATCCACTTCTCCAAGTCTCTCACCCATGTTTTTTCCTTTCAAGATGCAACATTCCTTTAGTATCTCATGCAAATCTGGTATTTTAGTAACATACTCAGTTTTTGTCTGTGAAGACTTTAAACTCATCCTCATTTTTGAAAGACAGTTTTGCTGGATGCAGAATTCTTGGCTGGTAGTTTTTCTCTTTCAGTACCTTAAATACATCATACCTCTTTCTTTTCACCTGCATGGTTTCTGATGAGAGGTCAGCACTTCATCTTATTGAGGTCCCTTGTATGTGATGCTTTGCTTTCCTCTTGCTGCTTTCGGAATCCTCTCTTTATCCCTGATATTTGTCATTCTGAATAGTAGGTGTCTTGGAGTAGGTCTATTTGGATTTAATCTGTTTGTTTTTTTTTTTGTTCTTGGATACTGATATTTTTATCTTTCATAGGGTTGGGAAGTTTTCAGTCATTATTTCCTCAAATATTCTTTCTGCCCCTTTTCCATTCTCTTCTCCTTCTGGAAAACCGATAACGCATATGTTTGTGCATTTTGCATTTTCATTCAATTCCCTGTTCCATTTTTTCCCATTCTTTTCTCTTTCTGTTCTACTGTCTGTTCCAGTTTGGATATTCTGTCCTCAAAATCACTAATTTTATCTTCAAACAATTTAAATCTGTTTCTTATGTGCCTCTAATGCATTTTAAATCTCATCCATCATTTCTTTCATATCCATAAGTTCTGCTGCTTTTCTTTGCAGCCTTTCAAATTGTTCTTTATGCTTACCCTGTGTCTTAATATCCTTTATCTCGTTAGTCATATTTTCCTTCATTTATTTTAATTGATTTAGATGATTTGTGTGATTTTCTTTGATTAGTTGTCTTAAATCCTGTATCTCATCAGAATATTTGGTTTGTTCCTTTGCCTGGGTCATCTCTTCCTGTTTCTTAGTATGGCTTGTAATTTTTTGCTGATGTCTAGGATGTTGTTGAATTTACTTTGGTGGTCAATTTCTCTCTCTTGCCCAGTGTTTTTTTTTCCCATAGCTTTTCTTTGATTTTTGGTTCAACTTATTCTTAGTCTTTAATATTGTCCAGCTTAAGTTATCAATATTGGGCCAGTGACTCACTAGGAGCACAGATTTTCTCCCACGGGTAGAGTTAAAGAGAGACCTAAAAGCAGTTTTTCTTCTTGCATTTTCCTGGCTGGGCAGCAGATGGAGCTCTGCTGTCAAACCTTTCCATAGAGGTGTTTCTTTCAACCTCTGCTTTCTCATGTTTCTGGTCTGGCCAGAGCTGAGATTCAAAGCAAGCCCTGCTGGCTGAATTCAATGAAGCAAAGCCCTTCCATTCACCCTCCCTCTTCCCTTATAATAGCTGACAGGGAGGATGGCATCTGTTCTGCTCTTAGTTGGCTGCAGTGAGTCAGGGGTTTTATCCAGGCTTAATGTCTTGAGGGTGGGGGATGGGAGCCCTTCTCTGTATCTGCGGGGGTTTGGTAACTCATGTTTGTTGTTTCAGGTTCTTCGTCTCTCTGTCCCTTGCCATCCTGGGAGTTGCGCTGCACTGTCCTCGTCCCCTGACTCCCAAAGCAGGCCCCTTGGACAGCTTTTGGCCCTTTCTCCGTTGTTTTTGTGAGAGAATTAAGCCCTGCCTGCCTGCTGTGATGCCATCTTCCCAGAACTCATCATCTATTTCTTCTTGAGTCAGTGTGGATAGTTTGTGTGTTTCTAGGAATTTGTCCATTTCATCTAGGTTATCTAATTTGTTGGAGTACAGTTGTTGACAGTATCATCTTATAGTCTTCATTTCTGTAGGTCAGTAGTAATTTCCCCCTTTTTCTTTCTGACTTTAGTTATTTGTATCCTCTTTCTTTTTTCTTCATAAGTCTAGCTAACGGTTCATCTTTTTTAAAAAAAATCTTTTCAAATAGCCAAGTTTTGGTTTTGCTAGTTGATTCTCTCAATTGTTTTTTTTTTTTTTTATTCTCTACTTCACTTATTTCCACTCTAATGTTTATTATTTCTTTCCTTCTGTTCACCTTGGGTTTAGTTTTCTCTTCCTTTCCTAGTTCCTCCAGTTTTGAGGTTAGGTCTCTGATTTCATAGCTTTCTTATATTTTAAAGTAAACATTTAGAGCTATAATATTCCCTCTCACCCCTGTCTTTGCTGCATACTGTATGTTTTGTTGTTTTCACTTTCATTCAGAACAAAGATATTTCCTCTTTAACCTACTGTTTAAGAATAAATTGTTTACTTTCCATGTATTTGTGAATTTTCTATTTCTCCCTCTGTTATTGACTTCTGGGTTCCTTCCACTGTGGCCAAAGAAGATCCATTATATGATTTCAATATCTTTCAATTTATTGAGACTTGTTTTGTGCCCTAATATATAGTCTGTCTTAGAGAATGATCGATGTTCTCTAGAAGAGAATGTGTATTCTGTTTCTAGTTGGTGAAATGGTCTATATAGGTCTGTTAGGTCTAGTTGGTTTAGAGTATCATTCAAGTCTTCTATTTACTTATTGATCTTCTATCTGGATATTCTGTCCATTATTGAAAGTAGTTTATTAAAATCTCCTACTATTACGGTAAAACCATCTAATTTTCCCTTCAAATCTGTCAATATTTGCTTCATATATTTTGGAATTCTGTTGTTAGTTTTGTATGTATTTAAAATTGTTACATCTTTTGAATTGACCCCTTTATCAGTATATAATGGATCATCTTTGTCCCTGGTAACAGATTTTGCTTCATTCTATTTTATCTGATATTAATATGGCTAACCCAGCTCCTTTTTGTTTACTACTTACATGGTATACATATTTTTTTTTACATCCTTTCACTTTAACTTTAACTTATGTTTTTTAAAAATCCATTCTGCCAATCTCTCCTTTTTGACTGGAGAGTTTAATGCATTTACATTTAAATTCACTGCTAACAATGCAATATTTTCTTCTGCCACTTTGCAGTTTAGTTTTTGTAAGTCATACCATTTTTGCCCTTCAATTCTTCCATTAATGCCTACTTTCATATTTATTTGATTTTTTATTGTACCATATCAAATCCCTTCTCATTTCTTTCTGGATATATTTTTCTTATATTTTCTTTGTGGTGTCTATAGGATTAAAATTTAACATCCTAAATATTTAGCAATCATATTTGATTTGGTCCCGACTTGACTTTAATAGTATACACATACACTGTTCCTCCACCCCTCCATCCCCCTGGCTTTTTTGTACTTGTTACAAATTATATTTTGTACATTGTATGTCCAAAGCCACAGATTTATTATTACTTTTTATGGGTTTGCTTTTTAGCACCTGTAATAAGTAAGACAGAGTTGAGTCTGAGCTAGAGTTACATATCAAAGCATACAATACAATAGTACTGGCATTTAAAATTACTCATGTCTTCCAGTTTTCACTTTTGTGTCTTATGTCAAATATGTGCTTTACATAAATCTCATCAACTTCATTCATTGTATTCCCCAGCTATTAAGATTACTGTCATACTCAAGCTATTGTCATAGAAGTTATAGAAATATATATGAAGTATATTTTAGAACAAAATGACACAACATGTGACTTAGTTCTGTGTTCTTGAAGTTTAAAATGGAATGATGGAATTTCAAACATAATGTTTATGTGCATTGCTAGAAAAAACCTTCTAGATCATTTTAGATCTCCATTTCTCTTTCTGCTTCATCTCCCTTTATCACTTATGACTTAAATTTGACTTTCCTGGTAGTTAGGATTCTGGCCTTCCATTTTATATTAACCAGAGCATTGAACTATAACAACCCATTCAGAGAGGTGTTTTTATTTGGCTTGGGTTTGGTTTGGTTTGGTTTGGTTTTTTTGGAGGCAGCAGATAGATTGCAATTCTCATTTATTGGTTAAATGAGAGAACTCCCAGTACACTTGGCATATATGTAATCATTTATTTCTCACAAGAGGCTTGTAAGGTGGGTATTATTATCCATATCTAATAGATGAGGAAACTCATGCTGAGAGAAGTTAACTGAGTATCTCCATACCAGACAGTTGGTGGGTAGTACCTAGGGGATTCTAGTCTGGGTCTAACTGCAAAGCCTGTATTCCTCTTTGCACACATCTTCCTTAAATTAAAAGTCCACAGACGTTTCTCTTTTCTCGGCAGGACATACATATACTCTCTTCTACCTCTTTCTAGAGTCAAGGCAATAATTCCACGTCTCCCTCCACTCCTGTGGGTTACTCCTGAGAGCAATAGAGTTTTATAATGTAGAAGTTGGGGTTTTGCAGTGCAGGGCTCTATCAGGCTGCTCTGCTCCACAAAGTCCATGTAGATCCCCAAACAAGGAGCTGCCACTCACTTTTAACTCACCCTGTACAGTCCCCAGCATGTGACCTTCAGGTTGGATGGAGCCTCAGACAGAGAAGAATGACACAGAGAAGTTTATAGTTTGGAAACTCATGTGATGCCAAGTCCCATGGGTTTTTTTTTAAGATGCTATCTTCTACCAGAGTTTGGTAAGCAGTTGTTTTAGTTTGCTAAAAGCTGCCAGAAGCAATATACCAGAAATGGCTTGGCTTTCACAATGGGGTTTTACTGGCCTTTACAATGGAGGCTTATTGGCCTTTACAATGGGGGCTTATTGGCCTTTACAATGGGGGCTTATTGGCTTGCTTATAGATCCCACACCCATGGAAATGTCCAAAGCAAGTCTTCATCCGGAGATGCTTTTCTCCCTGAAGACTGACTGCTGGTGAACCTGGACTCCTCTCTCACATGGCAGGGCACATGGTGGAATCTGCTGGGGCTCTCCCGCCTCTTCTGGGCTTCCTTGCCCTCAGCTTCCTGCTTCGTAGCTTACTTTCTGATTCTGGGTTCTGTTGGTTTCAGCTTCTAGTTCCTGGGGCATTCTCTCTCAGCTTCTGTGGGTTTCTGTCTGTCTCTCTCTCCGTGTCCATCCTGTTTATAAAGGACTCCAGGAAGAGAGTTAAGACCCACCCTGGGCCACATCCACTGAAGTAACCTCATAAAAAAAATGGATTAGCCCTAAGGACATGACTTTCTGGGGTCCATAAAAGCCTCAAACTACCACACAAGTTCAGAGATCCTTCTTAAAGAGAGAATTGTTGGCTTCCTAAAAGTGCCCGACTTTGCTTCAGAAGTCTAGGCATCACTGTTAACTCTCCTATTAGACATTGCAGTAGACCATATATTTTCCAATGTGCCACTGACGCTTCGAGCGCCACTGGGTTATGGGGATAGTGGCAGGGCTGCTGGAACTACAGCCTGTACTAGCTGGAAAAACCTCTTTTGCTCTGAGCTCCCTGCAAACCTAAAAGCTGCTTAGTTACTGGGTGTGTAGGTCAGAGAATCATTATCATGGGTATTTTCTAGGAGTCTCTCTCTCTCTAGCACTTAAGAAGTACTTACCAAGACATTTAAGGCACTTTCTTCTTTCTGTTGCCCAGGTCCCGTCAGCATGATATCAAATGTGTAAGTGGACAAGCATAACGTTCTACAGAATATTAAGATGATGGGCTTTCCTGTGGCCTGGATTATAAAGAGCATGAGAATAGTCAAGCCTAAGGTGATCCTTGAAAGCTGTACTGCTGTCCATGGTAGGTGGAAGCAGCCTGCTTCTGGGGTTCTCTGTAATTATGATAGCGCAGGCATCGGTGAATATTTTCTGTAAAGGACAACATGGTACATATTAGGCTTTGTTAGCCACACCATCTCAATTGCCACCACTTAACTCTGCCATTGTAGCATGAAAGCAGTCACAGACAATGCATAGATGAGTGGACAAGGTTATGTCTCAAAATTTTATTTACAAAAAGAGAGGACCAGATTTTGTCCAAGGGCCATGGCTTTTGAGTCCATAGACTAGAGGAAAAACAATTTTTTTTTTTAAAATAACATCATATCAGGTTCTAGGAGCTTTGTTTATTTGGCCCAGTAAATGACAGCATTTGTGGCTACAATTGCAATTGGAGTCAACTCTCTATTATGTTTACAACCTTCCACTGATTTTTTTCTGAAATCTAACCCACTTCTGTAAGAATCAGAGAGGCAAGTTTAAATGGGGATATGATTAGATTTACCCCTTCCTACTTCTTTCAAGTTTTTGATGCCAACACAAGTTTTATCTTCCACCCAAGATGAGATTTTAGCATTGCTTTTGTGTTTAATATTTCACATCTTCCATCCATGATAATTTTCACTTCATGGGAGAGAAAATCAATATAGGGAGTTTAAATTGTGTTTTGCAAATTGAAGAGACTATTATTTCAGGGATTCTGTGTTAGGGCTCTCTTGAAATTGTCAAGTGAATCCGGATCCCCTCTGCCATATAGTGCAAATTCCTCAGTACTGCAGCATTCAAAGACGTCCACAATTTCGTCCCTGCTTATCTCTCCATAACCTAATCTCTTCCCCTAACCTCTTCATATCAGAGTCATAGAGTTCCCCAAGTTGATCAGGTTTTTTTGGTACATCTTTGCTTTTGCCATCACCTGGAATAGCCTGTTTTTCTCTTCCCTGCTTGGGAAACAGTTGTTCAGGTTGTGTAATTTTTTCTTTGAAGACCTTCATTTAACCTACTCCCTCTATAGCCATAACAGTGTGACTTCCTATGATTCTCTATATATTCATTTATCATTGAAGTTTATTGGACTTATTAATTTCATGCACATACATTTTGAGGGCCTGGGGGTGTTTTATTTGTATATATGTTTTCTCACTTAAAATCTAAATCCCAGGAAGCTGGTCCAATGTCTGGCACACAGTATATGATGATGGTAGTGGTGGCAGCAACTATCAGTTTATTCAAAACGTACTATGCAATAGGCATTCTGTCTCAACATTTCACATATGTTAACAGATTATGTGAGCTCAAAGAATGAGTATACGCTCTCATCACCACGTAAAATAAAATAGTCAACCTAGCTCCTTCTCTCCCTTTTGGGGGGAATTCACAATTTTTTTTAGTTCTCTTTACTTTCCCTAATTGCCAATTCTGGGAAATGACAGTGGTCTCTCCCTCCTTTGGGGCAGTATGGAGGGCAAGTTCTTGAGACCAGATAGACTCTATAACAAAAACAAAACCCCACTCAAAGCAGAGTTTCTCAGAAGGTAACACACAGAGAGCAGCATTTATTAGCTGTTTTGTATTTCCATGGTGCCACCATGGCTCAAGCCAGATGCCTGTCTGCCATCCCCTTTCCAGCTGCTACTCTGTATGTTAACTGCACACCCTTAACATTTATTATCAGATGCACTGGCTTAAATTTCCACGATAACGCGGGGGAGGCAGTCTTCACTCTGTGGACCCATCTTCCATTATTTCATAGAAATGAAAAATGGAGTTTATTTACTGCTGGTCAATGAAATCCCAGATGGGAAAATGCAAATTGTAGAGGGTGGAAAGAAACCGACTAAAGCGGAGTCAAAAGTGTACCATAAAATTGAATGCCTGGATTCTGGTTCTTCTCCGCCCACAGTAACCTAATTGTATAATGGCATCCCTCTGGACTGCCTGCTTTATGGCATCCTAAAAAGCGTATATGCAGATTATAAACATGCAGGCGCACCTCACCAGAAGCGTGCCTTTAAGCCAATCTCAATTATTCATAGCCGCAGTGGTAAACAGAAGCCAAAATAGACATCATAAAACACTTGCACTAACTCACTTGTGCTTATTGATAAAAGAAGTCTTCAAGGCCTCATTTAGCTCCTATTTACTCTTGCCTGAACACAGTAATAACATATTCGGTATTGATTAAGGCCGATAGGCTGTGAGTAGTAACAAAATATAGTTGATATGGTATTTACGAAGATAGATTATAAGAACATAGTCACAAAACTCACAACAAGCTGGCGCCATTTAGTTTGGGGTCAAATGGCCTTATACATCTACATAAACCTCCTGCAATAGCCATTTTCACCCTTTCATCTACATTATGTTCTGAACACACCACTGTATTTTGCACTGAAATAACAATAAAAAATAAAAGCCTTACACCGTAACATAGAGGCCAACATGTGTTCCTTATCCATAGAATAAAAAGAAACAAAACAAAGCAGTGTTTGCTGCAAATTTTATTTATTATTTATTTATGGTATCTCTGTATTTAAGTAGTCTTGGAATTAGGTTAAAAATTCCTAATTGAGAGTCCTCTCAAAACAAAATAGGATTTATGTCTCATCTCATCACCTATATTCTTTGAAAAAATTAAAGGAGATTCTTGGCCACTCCAACTGTGATTATTTTGGAGTGAGATGTGGGGCAGGGTAGAGCTGACCAGCTTTTGAATATGAAACAAAAGGAGAGAAGCATTATATTGAATAATTATGGAGCACTTACCGGCATTAAGAAAACTGCCTTGGGTTGCTTTTGTTTTTCTGTCTTATCCTCCCCCAAATCCTGCATGGTGGGTTCTATAATGTATCCATTTTGTAGCTGATGAAACTACAGTGGTATTTCAACTTGTTACTGTGTGCTTCCTCCAAGACCCCCTGTACCACATTTGAAGCATGTTCAAAATGTCATGGGACCACAAAGAGGAAGTGATTAATTTTACCAGAGACATTTGGGAGGGCTACATAGATTACATTACATCTAGTCTTGAGGAACTATACATAGATTAAATGGCATCTAGTCTGTGGCTTGAGAAATTATATATAATTGTTATCAGCTCATTACTTCTCTCTGAAGCTGGGATATGATGGGCTTGAAACTGCGTCTGCATTTCATGTGCTATGTGTGTAATATCGTACTCAAGTATCATTGAGAGAGATAATTCTTTCTTTAATAAATGTGGAAATAAGACTTCTTATCAGCTTAGTGTTAATGAAATGCAAATTCATGCCAAGACAAGAGTCTGAAATGTCTATTTTTTATTAAGCCTCTCAGCTAGCTCTTCCCTCTCTTATTCCTATTATCGCATTCCATGGTATGAAGTCTGAAATAGATATGGAAGAATTTTCATACTATGTATTCTCCTAATACATAGTTTCTGACATGACATACCACACCCTCTCTTTGTGTCCAAGAATCTGGAGAAGGGATGATGCTATTTTGTTATATCTTTCAAACATGTAAGTCTGGTTTATTTTATCTATGTACCATCTCTCTTGCTCAAAACCTTCTCTCTATTTCTAACTATTTAAAGAAGTTTAGCTTTTAAAAAGGAAAAAAGAAGGGCAGTTTCTGGGGGAGAATAGAAGGTCAACAGTATTTTACCCTTTTTTTCTAAATTGAGAAATAGTCCAGTAGGTTTATAAATACATAGGATTGGTCCAGAAGGAAGAGGGGAAAACTGAGTGGACAGGAGAGAGGAGGATGGAGAGTGAGAACAAAGTTATTTTGGGTGAGAGGAGATGGAACCCAGTAAATATGTGGAGAGGTTACCCTTAAATAGAAACAGAGTCAGTTCATCAATCGTAACAAAGAGAAAGCGGAGTTTGTGGGTAACTGTGCCATCTGGTTGGCTCATTAGGAGCAGGGAAGATGAGGAGGTCCTTTTCTGCTTGCTTCTACATTCTGTGTCTGCGGGATGGCGAGTGTCAGAAGAACTTGGGACTTTGGAAGCGTTCTCACAGTAAACGTTCCCTGGAATGTGGTCCTCCAGAGGAGAGGGGTCGGGATGTAAGGCTCCGAGGCTCCATCTTGGTGACGTCTCAGTGGAGGATGCGTGTTCACTCCTTGGCTCTGTCTCCCCCTTCGAGTGCTTCCCCAGCAGCAGGTGGCGCTGAGGCTGAAGGTAGCCTCTGAGCTTTCCATAAAGCCTGCTGTTAGTGTCAGAAGGAGAGAGAGGCTGTGTGATCAGGAGCATCTAATTGTTGCCCAGAGTGGCCTCGCTTCAACTGGCTGAAAAGAAGTTCCTACAGGAAAGAAGGGTGCAGCCTGAGACAACCGGCACTCTGACCTCTCTCTCTTCTCTCTTTCCCCCTCTTCCCATATGGCTCTGAGCCTCTTTGACTTTAGACTCACTCTTTGCCTGTGGTGCAGAACCTAGCCAGTGGTAGCCCACGTCCTCAGAGCTGCATCACCAGGGAGGGAAGGCATTTCCCTGCCTGATGGGTATAGGAA
>PVKH010030249.1:0-12520 GCA_004027955.1 Chaetophractus vellerosus | reverse complement strand
CCCAGCACAGGGATCCACGCCGGCCTTTGCCTCCAGCAGAACAAATCTGTACCTTGTGACTTTCTACTTTCGACCGTAGATGGTTCCTAATTTCCCCCACCCTGATTTCGTTTCCTGCGATGACGCACTCTGCAGGCAGGTCCAGCAGATATTTACGATTCGCGGGCAATATCGGAAGCAGGATAATATTCACTATTCCACGGCAAGGAATCTTTATTAAAAGATGGAATTCTATGCCTCGAGGTTCTCTGAGGCAGTTAAGATTGGAACCTCTGTGGGAAATGAAGAGGCCTTCTTTCAACTTTTGTGCTATAGCCATTAGATCGTTTTTCTGAGAAGCTGTTCTAATTCAGATAAAATTAACCGTATTCCACGAGACTAAGACAATGACAGCAGCTGAGAGACACGAATTCTAATCCTAGTTCTTCCACTTTGGGCGACAGTTTTTTGTTGTTGTTTTGTTTTGTTTTATTTTTTAAATGGGGGTGAAACTGCATGAGAGGATCCTGGGAGTACTGTTTCTCACCATGCATCTGGCTCTAGTCTGATGCTTTGTAATAGAAAATAAATAAAAACATCATTCTCAAGAATAGTATTTTAGTAAACACAAAACTACGGAAAGAGCCCTGGTTTGGGAGACAGAAAACGGTCTGCCATGTACTGAATGGGAGTTAAAATATATTACATAATCTCTCCGAGAACTATTAATGGTTCCCAAAACTCTGATAGCTGCTTGCCCTTTCTAGATAGTACTGATGGCTAAATGAAGAAATAGAGGTAAAAGGGCATGTGCATAGTAATAGCACTGAATACGAGTGACATCACTACATTTCTGCATTTATTGACTACTTATTTCAGTGAAAATAAAAAAATAGTAAAGGAGATGTATGGGAGAGAGCTTTGGGATGTAGAATTAAAAAGCACCATACCCCAGTGGATATTGAAATGCCAAGGAGAAGGTAGAATAAAGGGATAGTTGAGGTTTCTAGCCCAGAAACCTTAAATTATAAACTAAAACAAAGTTCAAACTTCAGCTGTTCCACTTGCTGTGGTAATCTGGACAAGTTATTTAACCCTTTGAGCACAAAGTCTCACTTTGGTAAAATATCATGGTTATATACCTCTCCTACCTTTCTTGAAGACCTACCTAACTGAAAGACACTTAATTCTGAATTAGCTTGGAAGCTAAATAAACCAGAATTATGCTAGAAAAATGAAATGAGCTGTGGCATAAATACTGCTTCCAGAAATGTTATGTAGCCTTAATTTAATATAAGTATGTATGGAATTATGCATCCCACAGGGAATATATGTTCATTTTTTTGGATCCAGGAAATAGTTTATAAAACTTTAAAGACATACTGGGTCACAAAGGGGCTCTCAAATTCTAAAGTCTGAATCTTATAAAGACCATATTTTCAGAATATAAGTGCCTAAAGTTGAGAAACCAACAGAAGAGAGCTTACAAATACATGTTTAAAACTTAATTCGTGGGGAGCAGATGTGGCTCAAGCAGTTGAGTGCCAACCTCCCACATACAAGGCCCTGGGTTCAATCCCTGGCCTCTGGTACCTTAAACAAACAAACAAAAAAGAAACTAATTCATGAATAAAAGAGCCAGTAATCTAACTTAATAACAGTTGATCAAAGTTTAGTATACTAAAATCAATTAAATTTCTGTACCCCAACAATTAAAATGTAATTTTCGAGAAGATATAATTAATAAGTGCATCAAAATGTAAAGCACCTAAATATAAATCCAATAAAGATAGTAAGACCTTTGTAGAGAAAATTATAAAACTGTATTAGATTTAAATAAAAAAGATTTAAATTGAGAGAGCTCATGATCATGGATAGGAAAATTCAATATTGTAAAGTTTCCATCTATAATATAGTGCATGAATAAACAGTATATTTATAGGATGGAATATCATATAGCTGTGAAAATGATTCAGCTATGTCTATAGAGAAGAACATAGACTCTTAGGAACACATGGTAAGGAAAATAGGCAAATCAATATTTCCTTTCTGTAACGTTCAAAACATGGACAAATAAACAACATATTGGTTAAGGAGATAAATGTTATGGTAAAACTTTGAAGAAAAGCAAAGTGATGATAAATACAAAATTTAGTTACCTCTGAAGGGAAAGGGGCACACAGAGAACTTCAGAGATGTAATTTTCTCTTTCTTAAACTGGGTAGTGAAAACACTGGTGTTTGTTGTATTATTATTCCTTATGTCTTACAAATTTTGTAAATATTCTTTTTTACCTAATCAAAATTCACCCAAAATTTTGCAAAATGTAAAACAATTCTTACTGGAAATACAAAATGTGTTGAATTAAAGCATTTATTGCTTGATATAGCAAAACTTGTGATTTGCAGCTGAGTGCCTAATATTTGTCTGGCACTGTTCCAACCACTGGGGCTTAAAAAACAAAAAATCCCTGCCTTATTGGAACTTCCATTCCATTTGGAGAAGACAGGCAATAAACACAATCACTTCCTAAATTTACATTGTAGTAGAAGTTGATATGTACTATGGAGAAAAATAAAAGAAAATAGAAAATGTTTGAGGGCTTACAATTTAAAATAGGTTGGCCAGGGAAAGCCATTTGATGAAGATAGTATTCAGCAAAGACTTGAAGGACGTGAGGATGTGAGCCATGTCTGAGGGAAGGGAACTGCAAGAACACAGGCCCTGAAAGGTGCGCATACCTGGTGTGTTGAGGGAATACAGGCCAGTGGGCCTGGAGTAGTGTAAAGAAGGGAGGGACCCTTTCCACCATTGTAAGGCCTGTGTCCTTTACTTTGAGCTGAGATGGGTAGAGAGAGGTTTTTCAGCAAGAAAGGCACATGATTTGTCCTTTATGAAAGAATCTTTTTCCCTATTGTGTTGAGAGTTGACTGAAAGGGATCAAAAGCAAAAGAAAGTAGACCAGTTATTTTGTATATTTGCACCAATACGATAAAAAGATGGTGGCACACAGGACGGTAATGTAGAATAGGTGAGAAGTGGTCATATTCTGGATATATTTTAAAGGATTGGCTGACTAATCAGATGTGGGGTATTAAAAAAAAGAAAAGAAAAGACAACTATTCCATTTTTGCCTTAATAATTGGAAGTATAGGGTTATCATAAACTGAAATGGACATGACTAGAGAAGCAGATTTGAGGGGGAATATAAGATTCAGTTTTGGAATGTTAAGTTTGAAGATGTCCTTTAGACATCCAAGTGAATATGTACTAGTGTAGCAGTCAGGGCAGAGGTCTAGATTAGACATAAATTTGGGAGTCATCAACACAGAGAAGGTATTTAAAACTACAAGCGTGGAGAACTTACCTAGAAAATGAGTCTACAAAGGGAAAGAGGAGGTCTAAAGACTGAATCCCAGGCACTCGCTAACTTAAATTGGAGAATTGAGGAGGAACCTGCAAGGGAGTCTAAAAAGGAGTGGCTTAGAGAGGTTGGAGAAAACCGTGGTTTGGTAACATGGAATTATTAGTGACCTTGAAAAAACAGTTTCAGTGGAAAGATAGGCAGGAAAGGTTGATTTAAGCAGTTTTCAGAGAGAATTGCAAGCGAAGAATTGGAACAGGGGTATAAACAACTCTTGTGGAGTTTTTCTACCAAAGGGAAAGAGAAATGTTTTCACGAGAGAGGGGTGTAGGGTCAAGAGAAGGCTTTTTAATGGTTGAAATAACAGCATGCTTGTATATTGATGGCTGTAATCAGAAGAGAGAATAATTTGTGGAGGAGAGAGGGCTGGAACGAACTTCTTGAGTAGACAAGAGTAGCCTGAGATCTAGTTCACAAGAGAAGGGGTTGTTAGATAGGAATATGAACATTCTATCAACTCTGGTGGGAAGAGAAAGTATTTGGATGCAGATGCTCATATACGGTAGATGTGGTAATCTGTGATCTTTTTCTCTGGCTTCTTCCACTTAATGTTTTCATGGTTTATTCATGCTATAGCATATATCAGTATTTCATTCCTTTTTAATGGTTGAATAATATTCCATTGTATGAACATACCACATCTTGCTTACCTGTTCATCAGTTGTCAAATAGTTGGGTTGTTTCCACATTTGGGATATTATGAATAATGTTGCTGTGAATGTTTGTGCATAATTTTTTGTGTGAACATATATTTTCAGTTCTCTTGGATATGTGCTGAAGAGTGGAATTGATGGGTCATATGGTAACTCTATTTTAGTTTTCACTTTATCTTTCACCTGGGTCATTTATTATCATGAAAGACCAATGCTTCATATGTAACTCAAAATCTGCATTATCAAAAATGCACCCAATCAAACATTTGGCATAAAAAAGTGCTTTAAGGTTCATTAAAATTTGACTCTTTGCAACTTCTCCAATAAAATTGTCCCATGTCACCCCCCCCAGGATTAGGTGATGCCAAGATCAGTGCCCTTTGATATAATTGCTGGGGAGGATTGGTCTGGCTTGTAGGGGAAAGTTGTAGACAGTAGAGCTGCTGCTGCATTCAGTCTGGGCTCACTCTTGTTCTTTGGAGATGGTGTTTTAGGCTAGGTAGAAATAGGGTTTTCTCAAGCTTTGAGGCATTATGAGTACAGCTGCTATAAACATTCATGTACAAGTATTTTGATGGATATCTATTTTCAGTTCTCTTTTATATGTAAATATATATTTAGGATTGAAATTGCTGTCATGAAGTAGGTGTATTATATTCAGTATATACGAAACTGCCAAGTAGTTCCAAAATGGTTCTACCATTTTACACTGGATATGAGAGATCCAGTTGCTCCCCATCCTTGTCAACACCTGGTGGTGTTGGTGTTTTTAATTTTAGCTATTTTAATGTATATCTTTCTTACATCCCACAACCAATCTGTCAGCACAACTTGCTGGTTTTACCTTCACAGTACACCCAACATAGGATCAGTTCTCACCACCTTCACTGCTATGGCTCTGGACACAGCCGCCATTCTCTTAGGCATTTCCTCCTAGTTGGCTTTCCTGTTTTTGCCTTTGTCCCCCTTCGATCTCTTCTCAACTGAGCAGTGAGAAGGGCATTGTTAAAATATATCAGTTCATGTCATTCCTGTGCTCAAAATCCTCCAAAGCCTTCTTTCTTAGTTTGCCAGAGCTGCTATGACAAATACCACATACTGGTTAGCTTAAACAACAGAAATTTATTGTCTCAATTTTGGAAGCTTCAAGTCCAAATCACAGTGTTTGCAAACCATGGTTTGTCCCTGAGAAACAGGCTTGCCTGTTATCCTTGGGGTTCCTTGGCATGTAGATGCATCTCTGTCTCCATTACTTCTTGATTTCTCTTTTCTGGCTTTTATCTCCTTGTCTAATGCCTTTGCTTATAAAGACTTCAGACATATGGGATTTACGCCCACCCTCATTCAGTTTGGCAACACCTTAACAAATAACATTCAAAGATTCTATTTATGAATGGGTTCATACCCACAGGACTGGGGTTTAGGACATGTCATGTTGTTGTGAGGGGCATGATTCAATGTACACAGTTTCTTATCTCACTGAGAGTGAAAGTAAAATTTTTCAAGGAGCCTGCAACATTCTATGTGCTCTGTCTAGCCACCCCAACCCTGTCACCTCTTTGTCTTCACCTCCTTCACTCATTGTGCTCCAGGCACATTGGCTTCTTTGTTTTTCCTTGAAGATTCCAGGCATGCCTAGGGCCTTTGCTCATGCTGTTACTTCTGCTTGAGTTGTTCTTCCTCCAGATGTCCATGGATTTCTCCCTTGGATTCTTTATGTCTTCACTCAAACATCACGGCCCACAGTGAGGCCTTTCATGACCACAGTCTTAAAATTAAAATTCCCACTTCCCTGATTCACTTTTCCTCCATAGCATTATCATCATCCAACCTGCTACATATTCTACTTATGTTTTAAATTTATTGTCTGATTCCTACAACCAGGATGAAAGCTTCATGAAGAGAAAGATTTCCAGGACCCAGGAGAGTGCTTTGTACATCGTAGGCACACAATAAATATTGAATGAATTAATTACTCTCTTATTACAGATGAGAAGTCTGATATCAGAACTGTTATTTTATGGGTGACTTGTCCCCCCATCTTTGCAAGCTTGGAGTTTATGCACTTCACTGGGGTATGTCTGAATCTTCTTTAATTCATTATGTGTCCCTTCCTTCTGAAGATTTGAATTTTTCTTCAGCTTTGTACACTTTTCTTTGTAATTAAAAAGATATTTTCCTACCTTAAGTTCTGTGTCCCCCTTTCCTAGAGCTTGTAGTGGATGGATTTTGGAAAGTTTAGATCTCTCTCTTGAAATTTCCTCTCACACTTCTTTTGTCCTTCTACTTTGTGCTTTTGGAAGCTTCCACACCTGATATTTTACCTCACTGATATGATCTGAAGTCTCATTTATTCTGCTCTTTAGCTCTTCTCTTGATTTGATGGTGAGGGTTAAATTGTTTTGCCAAGTTTTTTTTTTTCTCCCCAGAGCGCAAATAGTTTCTTTTTATGGCTTATGGTTCTTTTGTTTATTTTTATGGATGTAGTTCATCCTTAAATCTCTCAAAGAATATTAATTCTGCTCACTTCACAGATTTTTTTTTTTTACTTTCCCCTATTACCTATTACCTGAGGGATTGATTCTTCTGTTTATTTAGTTTAGGGCTTCTCTTTCATGCTGTTGATTCTTTGAAAGTTGGGTAATTCTCACTATTTTTGGTAGCTGGCGTGCATTTCCTTAGTCCATATGGGAATTTTTGTTCACCTGGTAAAGAAAGCTGGTGTCCTGGGGTCTGTGAATAACCTGGGATACTTCTATACTTCCCTGGGCCAGATACCCGCTCTGGGACCTCACTTATCACATCTCCCATTGTAGAGAGGTGTACTAGGGTGCTGGGCTTGGCGACACATTTGGGAGTTATCTGCTCCGAGAGCAGAGCAGTGGTCACTAACCCAGTTGTTCCAGGATCCTTTAATTAATTTTTTGACTGATCACCTACAATCCCTTCTCCCAGCCTTAATTTCCTTGGATCCAGGTATTGCTGTAGGGACGCTTCTGATAAAATTCGTGCTTTGTAGGTTATAGGGTCCTCTTCTATCTGTATGGAATATAGATTCTCCAGCTGCCAGAATGTAGTCATCTGCTTTAATATCATCTAGAAGCTTCTGTAGGGAGCCATTGGTAGCACCCCTCTTGACTTTCCAGCATTGGAATGGATTTAATTTTCATTTCATGTTTCTTCTGACATTTCAGCAGGATTTGGAGAAGAAGGAAAATATATCTTTGTGTTTGGCCTTTTCTCTACTCTTATCCAGATCAGGACAGTCCAATCCAACCGTTTATCTCCAGAAGGGCTTTCAAGCATATGTACTTAGGAAAAAAAACCACTGGGTTTGCTTCTAAAGCACACAAGGTATGGTATTCAGATGCAGATATGTGATAAATAAAATTTTTTTATTAGAGAATTTGTAGGTTTACAGAAAATACATGTAAAAAAATACAACATTTCCATATACCCCCCATTGTTGTCACTTTTCATTAGTGTGTTACCTTTGTTACTAATGATGAAAGAATATTATAATTGAACTATTAACTCTAGGATATAGTTTGCCCCCATATACCACCCTATTATTAACACCTTGCATTTAGTGTGGTACATGTGTTATAATTCATGAAAAAAATATTTTTATAAATGTACTATTAACTATAGTCCATAGTTTACAATATATTTCACTGTGTTGTACAAGCCTATATTTTTACTTTAATTTTTATTATAATAATGTATATGACCTAAAGTTTCTCCTTTTAACCACATTCAAATATATAATTCAGTGCTTTCAATCACACTCACAATGTTGTACTACCATCATTACCACCCATTACTACAACTTAATAAAAAACCGAAATGCAAACTATATACAACTCAAGCATTAACTCCCCATTCACCACCCACAACCTGGCCCCTGGCAACCTATATTTTAAATTCTGAATCTGAGTTTGCTTATTCTAATTATTTCATATCAGTAAGATCATACAATATCTATTCCTCTGTGTCTGGCTTATTTCACTCAGCACCATGTCAAGGTTCATCTATGGTGGCACATGAACCAGAATATCATTCCTTTTTAATGCTGAATAACATTCCATTGTATGTATAAACCACATTTTGATCATCCAGTCATCAGTTAATGGGCACTTGGGTTGCTTCCATCTTTTGGCAATTGTAAATAATGCTGCTATGAACATTTGTGTGCAAATGTCTGTTTGTGTCCCTGCTTTCACTTCTTTTGGGTAGATACCAAGTACTGAGATTGCGGTGGTGTCATATAGTAATTCTATACTTAGCTTTTCTGAGGAACTGCCAAACTGTCTTCCTGGGTGGCTGTATCATTTTATATTCCCACCCAGAGTACAAGAGTGTTCCTATTTCTCCACAACCTCTTCAACACTGGGATTTTTTTTTTTTAATTGTAGTCATTCTGGTGGGTGTAAATGGTATCTCATTGTCGTTTTGATTTGCATTTATCTAATAGCTAATGATGTTGAGCATCTTTTCATGTGCTTTTTAGCCATTTGTATATCTTCTTTGGAGATATGTCTATTCAAGTTTTTTTGCCCAGTTTTTAATTGGTTTGTTTATTGTTTTATTGCTGAGTTGCAGGATTTCTTTATATATGCAGGGTATTAAACCCTTACTGGATATATGATTTCCAAATATTTTCTCCCATTGAGTAGGTTGTCTTTTGACTTCTGTGACATCTTAAAAACAGTTTTATTAACAGGTATAGAATTACATATGACCTGACAATCCCCCATCTAGGTATATACCCAAAATAATTGAAAGCAGGGACTCCAACAGATATTTGCATACCGAAGTTCATAGCAGCATTATTCACAATTGCCAAAAGATGGGAGCAAACCAAATATCCATCAACCGATGAATGGATAAACAAGGTGTGTTATATACATATGTGACAGTTCAGAGCTACATGGACCCCAGAATATTATGTTCTTAAATTTCATTCATTACTTTAGGTGTGGACCTATTGTAGGTGAGACCTTTTGATTAGGTTACTTCAGTAGGGTATGGCCCAAGGTGGCTCTTAATCCTCCTACTGGAGTCCTTTACAAGAGAATAAAATTCGGAGGAAGAGAACGAAAGCCAGGGAAGCAGGAAGCTGAAAGCAATAAACCTAGAGAACAAGGGAGAGACCAACAGACACCACCATGTGCCTTGCCTTATGACAGAGGAGTCCAGGATCTACAGCAGCCAGTCTTCAGGGAGAAAGCACTGCCTGATGATGCCTTGATTTGGAAATTTTCCTTAGCCTCAGAACTGTAAACTACAAGCAAATAAATTACCATTGCAAAAGCCAACCCATTTCTGGTATATTACTTTTGGCAGGCTAGCAAACTGAAACAACATACAATGGAATATTATTCAGCAATAAAAAGGAATGGAGTTCTGATGCATGCGACAACAGGGATGCACCTTAAAGACATGATGAGTGAGATAAACCAGACACAAAAGGACAAAAATTGTATGATCTCACTGATGTGAAATAATTAGAATAAGCAAACTCATAGAGCCAAAGTCTGGAATATAGGTTACCAGGGACCAGGTTGTGGGTGGAGAATGGGGTATTAATGCTTGAGTTGTATATAGTTTGTATTAACATTTGGGCTTATTTAAAAGTTTTTGGTAATGGATGGAGGTGACGGTAGCACCACATTGTGAGTGTTGTTAATAGAACTCAACTATATATGTGAATTTAGGTAAAAGAGGAACTTTTAGGTTGTATATATGTTGCTGAAATAAAAAAATAAAAAAATAGCAACATAGGACTGTACATCACAGTGAACCCTGTTGTAAACTATGAATTATAATTAAGAGTAGAATTATAGTTTAGAGTAATATAGTTATTAAAATGTTCTTTCATGGATTGTAACAAATATACCACATTAATACAAGGTGTTAATAATAGGGCAATATATGGGAACTGTGTTTTATGTACTTTTTGCGTGTCTTTTCCGTAAACCTACAACTTGTCTAATAAAAAAGAAAAATCAATTGGCCATATCTGTAAGGATCTATTTCTGAACTCTCAGTTTGATTCCATTGGTCTATATACCTATTCTTGTGCCAGCACCATTCTTTTTTGACCACTAGCTTTGTAATAAGTTTTAAAGTCAGGAAGTGTGAGTCCTCCAAAAAACGTTGGTTATCTTTTATTAAACATCAACATGGTGTGGCTGACGCAGAATCCCCTCCTATGCTCAGAGATTTATGCCCCAATAAAGAGCTCTCTTTGGCTCTATCTGTGATAGCATCCTACCAGAACACATTAGAACATGGCATAATGTTCTCAGCCCAAGTATAGCTCCAACAATATAGAGTGCTTTGTTTCAGCTTCCTTAATTTTTCCAAAATCTGCATTGCAAAAGGCAATGCTCCCACTCTGCCATCTGCTTATGTCTCCCTTCCCTTCTGTATTAGTCAACCAAAGGGGTGCTGATGCAAAATACCAAAAATCAGTTGGTTTTTATAAAGGGTATGTATTTGGGGTAGAAGTCCTTAGTTACCAGGCCATAAAACATAAATTTCTTCCCTCACCAAAGTCCATTGCCATGTGTTGGAGCAAGACAGCTGCCAACACTTGCCAGGGTTCAGGCTTCTTGTGTTCCTCTCTTCCCGGGGCTCTGTTTCTCTCTGGGCTCAGCTCCTGGTTCCTCCACAAGGCCAGCTGTAGACTATCAGGTGAATGACTTGTCTCTATCCTGGGGCCTTCTCTCCTTCCTCATGACCAAGCCCCTCTGTCAGCACGCCTCCCCAGGCTCCAGCATCAAGACTCCAACATCAAGTCTACTCCAACTCTGTCCTTTGCAATGTCTTTTATCTTTGAGATGAGAGACCACCCACCAAGGAGTGGGGTTCAATGTCCTACTGACATGGCGCAGTCAACACCCTAATCATAATCATGCCCAGATTAACAGACCAGTTTACAAGCATAATTCAATATCAATTTTTGGAATTCATAACTATATCAAACTGCCAAACTGCTACACCTTTCCAATCCTTGTGTCTTCCCAACACTATGGTGGTTCTAAACACTTCATGCCACAGCCGTTGACACTACTGACTGCTCTCAACTCAGGTATGGTTAGAGCACTTTTCAGCTCCAGTTATTGCAGCAGTGGCTGCTTTACTCCCTGCTGTCAATGTGAGCTCCATAGTTTCCCCTCCTTAGGAGTGGCCATTCACCATTGCATGAGTCTGGGGCAAGGAGACTTGCATACAGGTGAATTCTCCCTACCTGGTCTGCAGCACTGTGCTGTAAACTGTGCCCTCAAGTACTCAGAGATGAGCCCACATATCTGTTTTGGTTGAAGAGGCCTTTTTCTTCTCATTGTCTTATTTGGGGTCCAACTTCAGCACCAGTTTACCTCTAGCTGCCTCCTTTTACAATGGTTAACTCGAGTTCCTCAGCAGCAATCTCAGCCAAGGAAGGCTCTCCACACCTCTGGCTTGGAAGCATTTGCCTCCTTTGATCTCCTCCAGAAGGAGTAAGCATTTCCCCCCCTTCACACCAGCACCCACCTGCCTCCCCCAACACCTCCCAATTTAAAGTTTTATCCTCCAATTTGCTTGAAACATTTCCACTCTCACCCCCCAGGTTTCTCTGGTATTCATCAGTTTCCCTTTGGAGAGCTGAGCTGGAAGCACTGGGTCTGCACTCCCACATGACAACAATCAGCAAGAACCCATTATTTTTATTTTCAAATTTAAAAAAAGTTTTACGACTAACAGGTCTCATATTTTATAAAGTTCTTATATCCAGAATACATAGAGAATAGTTAGAGTTAAATAGTAACCAAAACTGGCAAAATATAGGAACAGATGTTTACCAACAAAAATATACAAATATGTAATAACCGTAGTAAAAATTGCTCAAGATGATTAAATAAATGGAAATTTTTTTTACATAAAAAATATAGGGGATTCCCATATGCCCCACCCTCTCCCCCTCCCAAACCTTCCCACATTAACAACATCCTTCATTAGTGTGGTACATTTGTTACAATTGATGAACACATAGTGAAGCTTTGCCACCAACCATGGTGTATAGTTTACATGAAAGTTTACACTCTGTCCTGCACAATTTGGTAGGTTAGGACAAAAAATATAATGGCCTGTATTCATCACTGCAATGTTACACAGGACAATTCCAATGTATCAAAAATTCCCCCATATTACACCCATTCTTCCCTCTCCCTCACCCCAGAACCTCTGGTGGCCACTGTCTTTATATCATTGTCAAAAATTCCTCCATGGGATTTTGGAAACATGGCCAATGAATTAGGTATATAAGTCTTAGCTCTCACTAAAACAACAAAGAAAAAGCCAGAGGCTGCTGTGGGGACCTGGGCACAGCAAACCAGGACACTGCTTACCAACTCCCAGAAGAGTAAGGGTCAGAGACATGAAGAAGCCAAAACAAGTAATCATGAGTTATTAAACTTTC
>PVKH010030248.1:0-12519 GCA_004027955.1 Chaetophractus vellerosus | reverse complement strand
TGCTATGGAAGTTAAATTGGTATCAAATCAAATGATATTGTTTGTTGTCATCGGTGAGGATTCTGCCGTGGGGATTTTGGCTTGCCACCTCCGGGGGTCTCCTGGTGGCTCTCCCCAGCCAGGCAGGAGATGAAGGAAAACGGTGAGGGAAGTGAGGGGAAACGGGGGGTTGTCGGCTCACCGGGCTTAGGCATCCCCAAGCGCAGCAGGCCAGGTAGACGGGGGCTCATCAGGCTCAGGCATCCCTGGGCGCGACAGGCCAGGAATCCGGAGTCTGCACTAGCGAGGTGCAGACAAAAGTTGGGGTCCGCGTTCGTAAGGCGCGGACGAAAGTGGGGGTGGGGGAGGCAGCTGGGCGACTGGCGGAAAGTAAGTAACAGATACAGAGATTAACCACACTCCAGAGACAGGGCTGGGTGACCAAGTCTGAGTTTATTAGGCAGGTTTTAGGTTATATACTGAGCAGGGATGAGGGAATGGGGAAGTGTGATTAGGCAGCTTGCTATAGGCTGGGAGAGAATTCATATCATTTAGGGTATAGGAGAAAGGGTAAGGGACAGGAAAGTTTGTGGCGTGAAAGTTTGTGGCCTTCGTTGCAGTGGCCATCTTAGACAAAGGTGGGAGGGGGAGAAGGAGGTTAGGCTGTGTGACGGCAGGGGGAAGGGGGAATGAGCGGGAAAGGGAAGGGCGGAGCCACGTAGTGGCGGGAATGAGGGAGGCGGAGCTATGCCATAAGCCACGCCACCATGTTGTCAGACATTGGCGTCGTTTGGAAGGTTTCCGTGCTGCTGTTCTGCCCCATTAGGTGCTGGGGGCTATTGGGCTGCCCCTGGGCTCCCCACAATTGTTATGTATTTAGTATGTTAAATTTAAGACCCCTGGTAATCACAAAGAAAATATCAGAAAAGTATGCACAGAAAAAAATGAGAAGGGATTCTAAAGTTCACTAAAAAAGACAACTAAATACAAAAGTAGGCAGTAATAGAAGAATTAAGAGACAAAAAATGAATAAGACTTACAAAAATCAAATAGCAAAATGGCAGAAGAAATTCCTGCATTATTACTAGTTACTTTAAATGTAAATGGATTAAACTCTCCAGCCAAAAGGCAGAGATTGGCAGAACGGGTAAGAAAGCATGACCTGACTAGGTGCTATTTGAAAAAGACTCACCTTAAATTCAAAAACCCACAAAGGTTGAAAGTGATAGTCTCTAGAAAAAGGGAGTGGTCAACAATATTGTAATGGTTTGGCAGTTTTATGTAATTATGAATTCCAAAAATATAAATTGAATCGTGCTTGTAAACTGATCCGTTAATCTGGGCATGATTAGGTTATGATTTGGGCATTAACTGGGTCACGTCAGTAAGGCATTGAGCCCTGCCCCTCAGTGGGTGTGGTCTCAAGTATAAAAGGCAAGGCAAAAGGCAGAGGGAGCAGATTTGAGAAGCAGATTTGAGAAGCAGTTCTGATGTTGGAGAGAACGCCCCAGGAGTAGAAAAGTGAGCCGTTAGCCTGATAGTCTACAGCTGACCTTGTGGAGGAACCAGAGGAACTAAGCCCGGAGAGAAATGCAGCCCCGGGAAACCAAGAAGCCTGAACCCTGGAAAGCGTCGGCAGCTGTCTTGCTCCAACATGTGACAATGGACTTTGGTGAGGGAAGAAGCTTACGCTTTGTGGCCTGGTAGCTGTAAGCTTCTACCCCAAATATTGGTATATTACAAAGGCACCCATTTGGGCTGACTAATACAAATATCAAACGGAATTGCTTCATCAAAGAGTATGATGAGTTTTAAGGTTCTTGATTAATATGTTGTAGAATTTTTAGAGATGCTCTTACAGTCCTTATACAAAAGGACCAATATGAAATAAATACGATGAGTAAACTCTTGGAGGTAAACTCTAGAGTGTAGATTTCTAGGAGATAGAATGTGGGTTGAGAATGGAAGATGATGCTTAATGTACATAGAATTTTTTATAAGGCTTATCGTAAAAGTGTGGAAATGAATAGAATTGATAGCAACACATAGTTAGTATAACTAACACTGCTGATTTATAAATGTGACTGTGGCTGAAAGGGGTAGTCTGTGGAAATAAATGGCAATTGAAAGGAAACTAGAGAATAATGTAGGGACTTATAATGTAGTGATTTCTGTGGTGGATGAAAATTGTGGTTAATAGTATAAGAATGTTCTTCTTTTACAAAGTGTTAAGAATATGGTGGTACATGGAAAAATTACAACTAATGTAACTTATGGATGGTAGTTAACAGTAATATTGTAACATTTTTGCAGCAATGGCAAAGAAGATAGATCAATTCTAAGAGACAACAGTAGGGGTGTAATGAGGTATGGGTAAATAGAACCAACTGACTGATGATGTTAATAGGAACAACATAAATGTGGATGCACTTGTGACGTTCTTTGCCTCTGACAGAACTATCTTGAAGAGTAGAGATGTCTAACAATACTGTAGGGATTCTTCTTAGGAATATGTTGTGTAGCAAAAAAAAAAAATCAGCTTACTTGTTTTTATAGGTACTTTGTAACTCTAACTTCTAGAGTTGGTCAAGAGTAGTCCTGGTTTAGCTTTAGAGCAGTACCGCTCATGTGTGGGTCCATGACAAGATAGGTAATTTGTATCAGAATATTGGTTTTTTCACCGAGAAAGTCACCCTAAGGAAAAAAGAAAACTATCAGTTGAGCTAAAACCATGTTTAGTGGTGTAGGTGCTTCCACCCTGGTGAAGCTCCTTATCTCATCATGGACCAGTAACAAGTAGTATGTGGAGTCAGTTGGGTACCAGACTCTGAGTAGCTCTGCTTTAGGAGGCCTTCTCTCTGGCCCTCCTCTATCTGTGCTCCTCCCACAGGGTGAAGAATCTGAGGGACTTATGAGACATGCCTGCTCACAGCCTGTAGCAGTTTGGCAGTTTGATATAGTTTTGAATTCCAAAAATAGATACTGGATCATGCTTGTAAACTGGTTTGTTAACCTGGGCATGATTAGGTTGTGATTAGGGCGATGCCTGGGCCACGTCAGTAGGGCGTTGAGCCCGCCCCTTGGTGGGTGGGATCTCAAAGATAAAAGACATGGCAAAGGACAGAGTTGGAGCAGTTTTGATGTTGGAGTAGTTTTGATGTTGGAGTTCTGGTGAGGAAGGAGAGAAGGCCCTGGGATAGAGACAAGCCATTCGCCTGAGAATTCACAGCTGGCCTTGTGGAGAGAGGCAGAGCCTAGAGAACCTCATGGTCTACAGCTGACCTTGTGGAAGAAACAGGAGCTAAGCCCAGAGAGAAACGCAGCCCCAGAAAGAGAGGGACCTAAAAGGCCTGAACCCTGACAAATGTCAGCAGCTGTCTTGCTCTAACACGTGGCAATGGACTTTGGTGAGGGAGGAAAGTTATGCTTTCTGGCCTGGTAACTGTGGACTTCTACCCCAAATAAATACCCTTTATAAAAACCAACCGATTTCTGGTATTTTGCATCAGCACCCCTTTGGTTGACTAATACAGAGCCCAAACTCCAAATTTTATACCGTGTATGAACACTTAAGACCTTTAAAAGATTCCTTGCCCAAACTGTCCAAGCTCACTTGAGCCTTCTAAGAGTGGACCACACCACTGGGTGTGTCTTTGTAGGTATGTAGGGAGAACTTGGATGTGTGGGCCAGGGTGTCCACATTTGTGCACAGCATTTCCCCTCGCAGTGCAGGACGATGGAATTAGGGGTGGGCAGAGAAGGGAGTGGTCCGCTGTGCATGGCCCAGGGGCAGCTTTTCTTGCATTGCCACATTTCCAGCAATTAGATGATTCTAAGCTTGAACCTGACATTCAAGGCCATTATGAGTGTTTGCCTGTCAATGTAGGAGAACATTTCCATGTATGATATATGGACTTCCATTAGAACTCTTGCTCCAGGCCCTGCAAATAGTAGAGGAGGCTTCATTCAAAGACATCACTTTGAAAAAAGTCAAAATATTTTTTTAAACCATGTAACTTTTAAAAATGTTTCATCCCCACTCCCCTAATAGTGTTTGTTGACATTTTTTGAAGTTTTGTAAAATGTGAAGAGTTTTATAGTACTAGATTTTATGTCTTTATTTTCTTAAAGGAAATCATGGTTTTTCTCATTCTATTCCATTTACTAGAAAGTTTATTTCCCTTTGCCATTCCCTGGTGAATCATGTGAATCCTTCAGATAGTTTTCCTAGTTTTCCACCAGTGTTGACCTACTCCTCATCACCCACACTGTTTACTGCCCCAATTTAGTAAGAAGATCCCCTAGCCACATAATCAACCAAATCCCCAGAATTCTGACTGCTTTCTTCATTATTGTCTGTTTTGGAAGTTTTTATTTAAAGCTCTATTCCTTAAAACTTTGCTTTCACTATATTCTTTTTTTTCCCTATAATTTCTATTCCAAATATGCATATGTGAATGTACCTATGTGCATATATATACAGATTATTATGCATATGTAATTTATCTTTATATCTATCCATTGACTTGGTTGTGAGTTTCTTTTAGGACAATAACTATATCTAATTACTTTATTGTTTTACAGCACCTAATATAGGGACTGTCACATAGCAGACACTGAATAAATAATCGCATGTTATTTAAATAAATCAAACAAAATAAGATTGTTATGCAAAATTAGAATATAATTTATGGAGAGAAGGAACTGCCTGGATATTTAAGATTTTGAAACATATTTCAATAATAAAAGGTAAAACATATAAATGCCTAAAAGAGGTAGTAGCTCTTTTTCTATATCCTCTCCAAAATTGAATGTCAAACTAAAGACTCAAAAAAAAAAAATAATCCAACAGAGGAAGCAGTTTCTTAAAACCATTGAGATGCCTTGGAATGGGAAAATTATTCTTCATTGAATTTATCTTTTTTTTTTTTTAAAAGAACTTGTGTCTTCATTTATATATGTATTATTTCAAGAACTGTAAGGTTTCCTGTCGGTGCTCAATTATCTTTTGCATACTTCCATTCATTTATTCAGTTTACATAAAATCCCCAATAGCATTTAAATTTTTCTGTTCTTGGCTCTTCTTAAAATCATAAAATACAACTTAGAAAACTAAACTTCAATTCTTTGCAAGTAATTCCCCTCCTTGTGCCCATCCCCGCTCATTGCAGCCATGTCCATCAATTTGCTTCTGTTGGGCTCGTATCTTATTCTCCCGAGGAACCTGAAGGCCCGAATAGGTCAGATAACATGGCACCATTGTAACAGCCTTCTCTACCATTTAAACCGCTACAGATTATTGAAAGTAAGGGTAAGGGAGTTTTCACTTTTCAAGCAAATCAAATTCCATTTTCAAGTGGCTCTATTATGTTTGCTCGGTCTTAATCTCAAATAATTAAATATCCTATAGCTAATATGAAACTGACTCATGAGCAAATTAAACCAATAATATAGTAATACATAAGGTATTTTGTCAGTAAAATACGATGTGGTTTCTTTTCGCCATAGATATAAGTATACTCCTTAGGCACAAAACTAGTTTTAAGGCTTATGTTTATATCCACAGTGTCCTTGTTGTTTTCAAACATAGACCTGAAAAAGACATGAAATTACATCAGGGGCCGGCTGGATAGCCCAGTGGATAGGGCGCCAGTTTACCACATGGGAGGCCCCCGGTTCGGTCCCCGGGCCTCTTCTAACGGGTGGACCGCCTCGAGAAAGCAAGCCAACATGGGTGGGGCACACCGCCCCCGGCGGGGCACGCTGCCGTGGGCAAAGGCAAGCCCCCGCGAGCAAGGGTGAGCCCCCACCAGCAGGCGGGCCGCCACACCGGTGAGCTGACTCGGCAGGTCGCCCCAGCAGGGGGAGACAAGCAAACACAGAAGAAGAGAAAAATGAACAGAGAAAATTAACACAGCAAGAACAAGCAAGAAGGGGGGAAATGTATAATAAATAAAAAATAAATCTTAAAAAAAAAAGAAATTATATCATACTGTCCATCCTCATAGCCAATGAATATTTTTCTATTGTGTGACCCCAATTTAATTTCTAGTTGCTTCAAATGTTTTCAGATCTCTATATAGCTCCATATATCAGAACAACAACAACAAAAATCCTCCCTGGGGGAGGGACTGCATTTTTTTCATACTTGTATTTTCAGTGTGTTTAAGGTAATCAGTAAAAAATCTATAGAAACATGACATTTTCATTCCATTCTTATTCAGATAGTATGAATTTTCCTTTGCGAAATAGGACTAGCTATATGCACTATAAGTTGTGTTCCTTGTCATTAAGAGTTTTTAAAATACCAACTATGAGTATTTATAACAATAACTAACATTATAGCATCCTCTAACATTTATTGCATGCTTACAATATACCACACCTATATCTAAATACTATACAAATATTAGCATAATTAATCATCAAAACTATCCTGTAGGGTAGTTATTGCTATTTTCCACATTTTCAAGATGAGGACATTAAAGCTTAAAAAGATCTAAACAGTATCATAATATCTCTCAATAATTATAATATTTGTCTACTCATTATCATCTACTTCACAAGGCTGACAAGCACTTTGCTCAATTTAAGCTAGCAAATGATTGACTGTAATTACATCTTCAAATATGCAGTTGCATGTCAAAATTAAATTCATAATTAAACTAATACTGAACACACAAAAAAGAAAGTGAAAGGCCAAAAAAAATTCCATGCAAATAGCATTCAAATGAGAGTGATTATGGCTAAAATAATACCAGATAAAATAGATTTAAGTCAAAACTGTTAAAAAGGAAGGGCATTATATATTGATTAAAGGGTCAATTCATCAAAAGGATGTAACATTTATAACTATATATGTACCTAACAGAAGAGCCACAATATACATGAAGCAAATATTGACAGGTTGAAGGGAGGAAACCGATGGTTCTACATTAAAAGCAGGAAACTTCAATATACCACTTTTAATAATGATAGAGCATCTAGACAGAAGATCAATAAGGAAATAGAAGACTTGAATGATATTATAAACTAAACAGACTTAATAGGCATATATAGAGAGAGGGAGAGAATGGGTTATATGGAAATCCCCTATACTTTCAATGGAACTTTTCTGTAATCCAAAGGTTCTCTAAAAATAAAGTTTATTATATAAAAAAAAGAAAAATCTCAAATCAGTAACCTATCCTTATACCTGAAGGAACTATAAAAAGAAGAGCAGTCTAAACACAAAATGAGCATAAGGGAGGAAATGAAGATTAGAACAGAGATAAATGAAATAGAGAGTAGAAAAACATTAGAGAGAATCAATGAACCTAAAGTTAGTTCTTTTTAAAAAATCAATAAAATCAGGAAACTTTTAGCTAGACTGACATAGGGGAAAAAAGAGAAAGGGTGCAAATAAGTAAAATCAGAAATGAAAAGGGGACATTACTACCAACCCCACAGATATAAAAAGGAGTATAAGAGGATACTATGCACAACTGTATGCCAATAAATTAGATAACCTAGGTAAAATGGGCAAATTCCTAAAAACACACAAATTACCCAAACTGACTCAAGAAGAAAAACAACTCTTCAACAGACCACTAACAAATAAAGACATCAAATCAGTAAATAAAGATCTCTCAACAAAGAAAAGTCGAAGAACAGTTGGTACTACTGGTGAATTTTACCAAACATTCCAAGAAGAATTGACACCAATCTACACAAACTCATCCAAAATATTGAAGAGGAGGGAACACTTCCTAACTCATTCTATGAGGCCAGCATCACCCTAATAACAAAGCCAGATAAAGATATGACAAGAAAAGAAAATTACAGTCCAATATCCCTTATGAATATATATGCGAAAAATCCTCAACAAAATACTAGCTAACCCCATCCAAAAGCACATTTAGAAAGTACGACTAAGGGCATTTATTCTAGGAATGCAAAGGTGGTTTAACATAAGAAAATCAATTAATGTAACAAACCAAATTAATAGAATGAAGGAAAAACCCCACATGATCATTTATTCATTGATGCAATAAAGGCATTTGACAAAATCCAGTACTGCTTCTTGATAAAAAAAAAAAACACTCAGAAAACTAGTAACAGAAGGAAGCTTTCTCAGCATGATAAAAGGCATACATGAAAAACCCACAGCTAATATCATACTAAAAGTGAAGGACTGAAAGCTTTCCCCTTAAGTCAGAATCAAAATACAAGGATGCCCACTTTCACTACTGCTATTCAACATTGCATTGGAAGTTCTAGCAAGAATGATTAGGCAAGAAAAACGAATAAAAGATATCCAATTGGAAAGGAAGACGTCAAACTTTCCCTATTTGTAGATGGCATGACCCTATATATAGAATTTTTTTTAAAAAATCTACAACAAAGATTGGATAGCTAATAAATGAATTCAGCAAAGTGGAGATGCCTTAGTTTCCCAGGCTTCTATGACAAACACCACACAAATTGGTTGGCTTAAACAATAGGATTTTATTGGCTCATGGTGTGAGAGGCCAGAAGTCCAAATCAAGGCATTGGTTAGAAGGCTTGCTTACTCCTGGAGTTGGATGCATCCTGGCTGGCCAACATTCCTTGAGTTCCTTGGCTTTCCCATCACATGATGTCCTTTCTTGCCCTTCCAGGTTCTGTTGACTTCTGGTGTCTGCTTTCTCCCGGTGACTTTCTCCCTCTACATCTGAATTTCTTCTCCTTAAAAAGAACTGCAGTAATCTGGACTAAGGCCCAGTCTTATTCAGCTGGGTAGCACCTTAACAAACACAGCCTCTTCAAGAGATCCTAATTACATTGGTTTCACACTCAAAGGAGTGCAGATAAAATGCAAGAACATGTCTAAATGGGTGTGTAAAATTCAATCCACCACAGGTGGGTACAATATCAACAACATGCAAAAGTCAGTAGTATTGGGAACTGGCTGTAGCTCAATTGGTAGGGCTCCAGTTTACCACATGGGAGGCCTGGGGTTTGGTTCCCAGGGCCTCCTTAAGCAGGCAGACTCCCTTGAGAAGGCAAGCCGCCGCGGGCAGGGCAAAGCCACCATGGGCAGGGCAAGCCCCCACAGGCAGTGCAAGCCACCACATGGTGAGCTGACTCGGCGAGTCGCCACAGTGGGGGGAGACAAGCAGACACAGAAGAACACAAAAATGACCACAGCAAGAACAAGCAGAAAAGGGGGGATATATAATAAATATATTTTTAAAATCAGTAGTATTTCTATAGACTAGTAATGAACAGTACTCTGAAGAGGAAATCAAGAAAAATATGTCATTTACAATAACAACTAAAAGAATCAAATATCTAGAAATAAATTTTAACTGAGGATATAAAGGACTTATACATGGAAAACTAAAAACGTTGCTGAAAGAAGTCAAAGATGACTTAAATAAATGAAAGAGTCTTCCTTGTTTGTGGTTTAGAAGTCTAAGTATTATTAAGATGTTAATTCTACCCAAAGCAATTTACAGATTCAACATATTTCCAGTCAAAATACCAACAGCTTTCTTTGTAGAAATGGAAAAGCCAATCATCAAATTTATATGGAAGAGTAGGGGCCCCAAATACCTAAAGCCATCTTGAAAAAGAAGAACAAAGTTGGAGGGTTCACACTTCCCAATTTTTAAGCTTATTACAAAACCACAGTAATCAAAAGAGTGTGGTACTGGGGAGCAGATATGGCTTAAGCAGTTGAGCTCCCACCTTTTCAGGTTTGGTTCCTGGTGCCTCCTAAAAAAAAAAAAAAGGGGAAACAAATGAAAAAACCAACTCAGGGAAGCCAATGTGGCTCAGTGGTTGAGTGCCAGCTTCCCACAAATGAGATCCTGGATTCACTCTCTGGCCTCCAGTACCTCAAAAAAAAAAAAAAAAGGAGCATGGTACTGGCACAAGGACAAACATATAGACTAATGGAATTGAATTGAGAGTTCAGATATAAATCTTCACTTACGGCCAATCTATTTTTTACAAGGGTGCCAAATCCACTCAATGGGGAAAGAATACACTCTTCAACAAATGGTACTAGGAAAATTGGATCTCCACATGCAAAAGAATGAAACTGAACCCCTACCTCACACCATATACAAAAATTAACTCAAAATGGATCACAGACCTAAATATAAGAATTAAAACTATAAAACTCCTAGAAGAAAATATAGGGAACATCTTCAGGACTTTGTATTAGGCAATGGATTCTTAAACTTTACATCAAAAGCACAAACAACAAAAATAAAAATAGAGTAATTGGACTTGATCAAAATTTAAAACTTTTGTGTACCAAAGGACATTATCGGATAGCAAAAAGGCAATCTACAGAATGGGAGAAAATAGTTTCAAACCATAGGTCTGATAAGGGTTTGATATACAGACTATATTAAAAACTCATACAGGTCGCCACCACCAGCCTCAGAACACTGCTACCAGCACAAACTGCTGTGTTGCTTCTGCCTGGGCAGGGGCATGTGCCCTGGCCTAAGGGCCTGTGGTGAGGTGGGCAGGAAGATTCATCAAAAAGATACTGTAAATGATCATGATTTTTGAGCCACACTTAAGTAGCCAGACAAATCAGAGTAACAGCTCTCCACCAATGTCAGATCCATACATGCCTAGTTACTGGGCTCCGTCCACTGGATTTCCATATTCTCTTGGGGAAGCAGCCTGGTCCATGGCTAGAGACCAATCCATGCCATATCTGACAACTTATGGACAAATGAGTAATAGAAAGCATCATTATATAACAGATGGTCTGTTTAGTCAACCGGGGGCATTAGGAAATACCCTTCCATCTCTTGGCCATCCAGTTAGCCTAAGAACGCTACAAACACCCTCGAAGGACCTTGTGTGCCCCTTCTGAATCATTTCCCCCTTCCTTCAAAGGTAAAGCTTACTCTGAGTTTGCTCCTTGCCTATTCTTCACTGAGTCTCATTGAGGTCATTGAGTCTCAGCAGTCATCAAACCTGAATGAGTTCTGCATTTTGATTTAAGTAGATTTTTATGAACTGGCCAGGGTCTCTAATCACTAATCTTAATTCTATTAGGAAATGTGTTCAAAGTTTGAAACAGGTGGATTTTAAATAAATTTTGCAATATTATTTACTCTGTATTTATGTGAAATACAATAGATTTTTGGCAAAAAAAAAAAAACTCATACATTACAACAACGAAAAGACAAACAACCCGATTTTAAAATGGGTAAAGGACCTGAGCAGACATTTCTCCAAAGAAACTATACAAATGGCGAATAAGCACATGGAAGGGCCCTCGACATCATTAGTCATTAGGGAAATGCAAACCTAAACTATTATAATAAGATTCCGCTTCACAACCACAAGGATGGCTGCCATCAAAAAAAAAAAAACTGAAAATATCAAGTGCTGGTGAAGAGGTGAGAAATGGGAGCCTTCAGGCACTGTTGGTGGGAATGTAAAATGGTTCAACCACTGTAAAAACACAGGTCGGCAGTTCCTCAGGAAGTTGAACATAGAATTACCAAGTGACCCAGTAATCTGACTCCTAGGCATATACCCAAAAGAATTGAAAGCAGGGACTCAAGCAGATATTGTACACTACAGAAGCATTATCCACAACAGCCAAAAGCTGGGAACAGCCCAAGTGTCCCTCAACAGCTGAACGGATGAGCAAAGTGGGGTACATCCCACACAAGGGAATATTATTCAGGCACCAAAAGGAATGAAGCCCCAATACACGCTGCAAGACGGAAGAACCTTGAAACATTGTGCCCGGTGACATAAGCCAGACACAAAAGGACAGCTATCGGCTGATTCCACGTACATGAGATCTCCAGAATAAGCAAATTCATGGAGACAGAAAGTAAATTAGAGGTTTCCAGAGGTGGGGGTAGGAGAAAACGGGGAGTTGTTGCTTGATGGGCACAGAGTTTCTTTTTTGGGGGTGATGGAAAAGTTTCAGAAATAGACAACGGTGATGACCGCACAACATCGCAAATGTAATTAATGCCACTGAGTTGTACACTTAAAACAAGGCTGACACGCAAATTTTAACCATGAACTTTTTACAAGCCTTTTGCATATGCTCTCTGCCTAGGGCCCGTCATCCCAGGGAGACTCCCCCTGGGAGTGGCGCCTGCCTCTCTGCATCCCTCATGAAGGCGCCCATGGACGTGGCCTTGCAGGTGAAGGGTCATGGGATTCTGGGGCTCAGGGTGGTGGCAGGCAGGGCTGGGGGGCCACTGTCCTCAAGGCTGACCTGTGCAGTCCCCCCCCAGTGGGCACCCAGGGAGGGCCACGGCTCCTCGCTCGGCAGCTTCCCAAGAACAGAGCCCTGAGGACATCGAGTCGCCCTCTGGCGGTGCCTGCTGCACCACCCCACCCACGCCCCTCCCCGGGCAGCCAGGGTCCCCCCGCCTCGCTCGCCAGTTTCTGCCGTGCCCAGTCACCAACCTCCATCCCTGCCCACGCGGCGGTGCCGCGCCTCCCAGTCCTTGCACGTGGTCGTCCGCCCTGCCCACCGTGACCACCTGGTAAGCCACCCACCCATCACCCCCCAGTCAT
>PVKH010030247.1:0-12551 GCA_004027955.1 Chaetophractus vellerosus | reverse complement strand
TGCTGTTGGCTGGAGTGTTCTATAGATGTCTGTTAGGTCTAGTTGGTTTACAGTGGTTTTTTTATTTATTTATTTATTTATTACATATCCCCCTCCCCCCTTCTGCTTGCTCTTGCTGTGTGTCCATTCTTCTGTGTTTTTCTATGTTTGCTCCTTGTCTCCCCCCGTCTTTTGCGGCGACGCACCGAGTCGGCCCTCCGCGGTGGCGGCTCGCTCCATTCATGGGTGGCTCCATTCCGTTTTCACGGACGGCTCTGCTCCATGTTTTGCGGGCAGCAGTCCTCCATGTTTTTGCAGGCTGCTGGCTTCCGCTTTGCAGGCAGCAGCTCTGCTTTTCATGGGTGACTTTGCCATGCCCGTGGGGGCTCTGCCCTGCCCGTGGCGGCTTTTTGCCTTGCCCACGGCGGCTTTTGCCCCACCCATGGCGGCTTGCCTTTCTCAAGGCCGTCTGCCCGCTCAGAGAGGTCCCCGGGAACCGAACCCAGGGCCTCCCATGTGGTACCCCAGTGCGCTCTTTATCCACTGAGCTATCTAGCCGGGCCCGGTTTACAGTGTTTTTAACCTTCTATTTACTTGTTGATCTTATGTCTAGTTGTTCTATACATTATTGAAAATGTGGTATTGAAGTCTCCAACTATTATTGTTTAATATCTATTTTTCCCTTCAATTCTGTCAGCTTTTGCTTCATGTGTTTTGGGGACCTGTTGTTAGGTGCATATATATTTATAATCATTTTATTTTTTTCATAGATTGACTCTTTTATAGTTGGAAAATTTTTTTTTTGTCTCTAACAAAATTTTTTTACTTAAAATCTATTTTGTCTGATATTAATACAGTTGCTCCTGCTCCCTGTTGGTAACTGCGTGGCATATATTTTCCCATTTTTTAAAAAAACTTTCAACCTATTTGTGTCTTTATTCATCTACTATGCTAGTTTATGCCTTTATTATTTGCAAATTTGTCTACTCACTAAAATGTATTTGTAAACCACAAATCAGTACTCACAGCATTTTCCTTGTCATTTGTGGACATGTGCAGAGTGGCAAAAAATTTGAGTCACCCAATATGCACATTCCTAGTTGAGGTTGAACAAAGTGATGCTCTGCCCTATTGTTTCACTGTAAACAGGTGTCCTTTTTCAGTATACTTACTACTATATTTTTCACTTTTGTGCTTTTCATTGGAGATTTTGCTGTTAAATGTCCAAGTGCTGAAGTGCCGTCTAGTTTCCTAAGCATAAGAAAGCTGTACTGTGTCTTATAGAGAAAATACATGTGTTAGATAAGTTTCACTCAGGCACAAGTTACAGTACTGTTGGTCATGAGTTCAATGCTAATGTATCAACAATATATATTAAATAAGGTATTTTAAAATAGAAACACATATAACACAAGGTTATGTATTGATCAGTTGGGAAAAATATTGTGACCAGAGGTTCATAGGAACTGAATCCTTCCTGGAACACAACTACCACAAATAATAGGAATGAATTTGTAGTCAGATCATGTTTATTTTCATCTAGTATGCCAATCTGTGCCTTTAATGGGAGAGCTTAATCCATTTACATTAATGTAATTACTGATAAGGTAAGGTTTACATATGCCATTTTTCTATGTTTTCTACTTGTCTTAAGCCCCTTTTCATTCCTCTAGTCCTTCATTACTCCCTTTTTTTGTGTTAGATATTTTGTAGTGTACCATTTTAATTTCCTTGTTACTCCTTTTTACTGTTATATATTAGCTATTTTCTTAGTGGTTGCCCCAGGAAATACAATTAACATTTTAATTTATAACTATAAAGGCATTACTTAGTTTGTCCATTTTATCCTTTGGTTTTCCATTGTCATATCTTACTATTGTCTGTCTTTTTACCCTTTAATTTACCCTTCCTAATAATCTTCATTTCTACACTCTTCTCCAAGTCTTTCACCCTTTTTTTTCCCTTTCAGGCTGCAGTACTCCCTTTAGTATGTCTTATAATTCTGGTCTTTTGATAACATATTCTCTCAGTTTTTGTTTTTCTGTGAAGACTTTGAACTCACCCTCATTTTTGAAGGACAGTTTTTCTGGATACAGAATTCTTGGCTGGCAGTTTTTCTTTCAGTAGCTTAAATTCATCATATGACCTTCTTCTTGCTTCCATTATTTCTGATGAGAGGTCAGCACTTAATCTTATTGAGGTTTCCTTGTATGTGATGCTTTGTTTTTCTCTTGCTGCTTTGAGAATCCTCTCTTTATCACTGATATTTGTTATTCTGAATAGTAGGTGTCTCAGAGTAGGTCTATTTATATTTATTCTGTTTGGGGTGCTTTGTCCTCCTTACATATTGATATTTATGTCTTTCATAAGGGTTGGGAAGTTTTTGGCCATTATTTCCTCAAATATTTCTTCTGCCCATTTTCCATTCTCTTCTTCTGAGATACCAATAACATGTATGTTTGTGTGTTTCACATTGTCATTCAATTCCCTGAGACCCTGTTCCATTTTTTCCATTCTTTTCTCTTCCTGTTATACTGCCTTTTCCAGTTCAAATGTTCTGCCCCTAAAATCAAAATCACTAATTCTGTTTTTGAGCAATTCAAATTTACTGTTATGCTTCTAATGTATTTTTAATCTCATCTGTTGTGCCTTTCATTCCCATAAGCTCTGTTACTTTTCTTTGCAGACTTTCAAATTGTTCTTTATGCTCACCCAGTGTCTTCTTTATATCCTTTATCTCTTTAGTCATATTTTCCTTCAATTCTTTGAATTGATTTAGGATATTTGTGTGATTATCGTTGATTAGTGGTCTTAAATCCTGTATCTCATTAGGATATTTGGTCTGTTCTTTTGGCTGGGCCGTCTCTTTCTGTTTCCTAGTATGGCTTGTAATTTTTTGCTGATGTCTAGGCATCTGAATATGTTGGTGAATTTACCCAGATGGTCAATTTCTCTCTCTTGCCTAGTGTTTTTTTTTTCTTTTTCCACAGCTCTTCTTTGATTTTTGGTTCAACTTATTCTAAGTCTTTAAAATTTCCCAGCTAAAGTTATCAAAATCAGGCCAGGGACTCACTAATGGGGCACAGATTTTCTCCCAGGGGTGGGGCTAAAGAGAGACCTTTAAAAGCAGGTTGTCTCCTTGCAATTTCATGGCCAGCCAGCAGATGGTGCTAGTTGGTGAACCTTTCCATGGAAGTGTTTCTTTCAACCTCCACTTTCCTGTATTTCTGGTCTGGACAGAACCAAGATTCAAAGTGGGCTCTGCTGGCTGAATTCACTGAAGAGAAACATTTTGACTCTCTCTTCCCTTATAGCAGCTGACAGGGAGGAAGATGTCTGTTTCCTTCTCAGTTGGCTGCAGTGAGCCAGGGGTTTTATCCAGGCTTAATGTCTTGAGGGTGGGGTGAGAGCCCTTCCTGGTCACTGTGGGGGTTTAGTAAGTCAGGTTTGTTATTTTGGTTCTTTGTCTCTCTGACCCTTGCCCTCCTGGGAGTTCTACAGCACTGTACTGATCTGCTGACCCCCAAAGCAGGTCCCTCACACAGCTTTTGGCCCTTTCTCTGTTGTTTTTTGTTAGAGAGTTGAGCCCTGACTGCCTTTTCCAATGCCATCTTCCTGGAACGCCCCCATTTTAATTTAGAAAAATCTAGTTTGGATAAACACCAACTTAATTTCAATAGTATAAAACAACTTTGTTTCTATATATCTTCACTAATCCCCACCCCTTAATTGTTTAGTTCTCATACAAATTACATCTTTATATATTGTGGCATCATTGCAGATTTATAATTATTGCCTTTTTTTTTTTTTTTTAGGAGGTACTGGGGATTGAACCCAGGACCTTGAACATGTGAGGCAGGCGCACAACCACTGCTCCACTGCAGTTGTCTTTTTAAATCAGGAGAATAAGAGTTACAAACAAAAAGTACATTTATACTGTCCTTTTAGATTTATCTATGTAGTGACTTTCACTGGTGCTCTTTATTTCTTCATGTGGACTCAAGTTATTGCTTAGTGTCCTTTCATTTTAGCCTGAAGGACTCTATTATTTTTTGTAGGGCAGGTCTGATAATGATAAATTCTCTCCATTTTTATCTGGAAATGTTTTGCTTTCTCCCATTTTTGAAGAGTAGTTTTAAAAAAATAATATTTTATTGAAATATATCATTCCTACATGAACATACATAAACAATAAGTATATTAAAAGTATATAGTATAGTTGTGTATAGTAAAAGTTGTGAACTTACAAAACAAACATCATCATACAGGGCTCCCATATATCATCCCACCACCAATACCTTGCATTGTTGTAAAACTTTGTTGCAAACTATGAAATAGCATTGTCAAACTATTACTATTAACTATAGCCCATATCTTATATTTGGTGTATTTTCCCCTAACCCACCCAATTATTAACACCTTGTATTAATATTATGCATTTGCTATAGTTCATGAGAGAACATTCTCATATTTGTCCTGTTAACCACAGTTCATCTTCCACCACTGGATTCCCTGTGCTATACAGCCCCATGTTTTGTATACTCCATTTAAAGTGTACACTCAGTGATTCTCATTTTCATTATAGAATTGTGCTGTCATCATCTCAATTTTAGAATGCTTTCACTTCTCCAAAAGGAAAAATCCCATAATCCTTATACCCACCTATAGTTGTCTCTTAGAATTGATATATCTTCTTTGCATCTGCTGCAAAAATATTACAATATTACTATCATCCTTAAGTTACATTAGTAGTAATTTTCCAGTGTATTGCCATATTCTTAACACTTTGTAAAAGAACATTCATGTATTTATACTATTAACCACAGTCTTCATCCACCACTGAAATTATGGTTATATATACCCAAGATTATTCTCTAGTTTCCTTTCAATTGACATTTATATCCATAGACTACCCCTTTCAGCCACAATCTTTAAGAGTTTTGCTGGCTATACAATTCTTGGTTGACAGGCTTTTCCTTTCAACATTCTGAATATGTCATCCCAGCATCTTCTGGCCTTCATGGTTTCTGATGAGAAAGCATTTGTTAATTTCATTAAGGATCCCTTGTATGTGATGAGTCACTTCTTGTCACTTTCAAGATTTTCTCTTTGGCGAGAAAATTGTTTTCATACTTGAGATATTGTTCTCATACTTTCTGTTAGTTCTTTAGACATAGTTTCCTTTTATTCTTTGAACATATTTAAAAAGCTGATTTAAAGTCTTTGTTTAGTTAAATCTAATGTCTGGGCTTCCTCAGAGACAGTGTCTAGCAATTGTTTTTTGCCCCCTGTGTATAGGCCAAATTTCCTTTTTTTTTTTTTTTTTTTTTGTTATTGAAAACTGGACATTTAAAATAATTTAATGTGGCACCTGTGGCAATCAGATCATCCCTTCCTCCCCAGGGTTGTTGTTTGTTTAGTCACTTTTCTGAACTAATTCTGTACAGTCTGTAGTCTTTGTCATGTGCGGCCCCAGAAACCTCTACTTGATTAGCTTAGTGATTATCTAATGATTGGATAGAGATTTCCTTAAATACCTGGAACCAAGTCTCCCAGTCTTTGTCTCTGGGTACACGTTGGGGCATGCCTTCAACACATAGGCAGTTGACAACTCTCCATTAGTGTCCACTTCCTATGTATACAGAGCCTCAAGATCAGCCCAAGACAAGAGCTCAGAGCCTTCTCAGCTCTTTCCTGAGCATGTGTACAGTCTTGGGTATGCACATAGCTTTACACATGCACATGGCCTTCTAAATTCCCAGGAATATGTTGTAGCTTTTCAAAGGTCCTGTGGACATCTCATTCTCTAGCTTTTTAAGCTTATTTGTTAGCCTACTATTTGCTCCAACTGTTATATATCTTGTTGTCAGGCAGTGGCAAGGTTAAACAATCACCTCTATTTTTAACAAATACACAGGGAAAAGACTTTTCTCAGTGGGAGAGTTCCCAATCAGTTCCAATAAAGAAAGCTTCACAAGTGGAGGCTTCCAATTCTCTAGGAATGAAGCATTGAAGGAGGTCCAATCTCATTCTACCCCTTCTGGTGACTCTCAGCGTGCTGGTTTCCCCCATGATTATGGGGTGTTGGTTTTCAAGGCGGTTGTGGGGCTGGAGAGGGGGCAATGGGAATAAGACAAGTTAAAATGCTACAAAACTCAGGGTTTTACTGAGAGTCGACTGTTTTTCTTGAATAAATTCTTACTGAAAGACTGCAAGCTTTTGGTTAATTACCAGAGCTCTGAAAAAGTTGATTCTGACGATTTTTGCCTGTTTTCTCATTGCTTTTCTTTGGAGAAGATAATTTTCCACTATTTTTGCTGATGTCCCTTCTTCTCTCATCTTCACCTATGTAGCTGCTGCACTTTCATTAATCTCAATCCTGTTGTGCCTCCCACAGGGAAACATGCTAGTTGCTCTCCATTTGCCCTTTCTACTCTAATCTCTGGCTAGAGAGCTATTCTCTGCTCAGCTCTGTCCTAGGAGGCTGATGGCCATGGACTGTATTGCCCAGTCTTCTCTGCCCTCTGGTTTTGTTTGGTTTCAGCCAATAGGAGGCACTGAATGGTAGGAGATTAGATGGTGAGAAAAGTGATGAGGTATTTACTTCTCCTATCCCTTCCGTGTCAGCAGTGGCTGCATTTTTCTACCTAGAGCTGCAGTTCCTGTTGGGAAGGCCCTCTCCTTGGCTACAGCTCTGTCTGGGTTCCAGTAAAACCACTGCTTCTTCTTGCCTCTTCAGGCTTAGGAGTGGTAACAGCTTTTGATTTTTGCTAGCCCCTAGGTGCTTCACCCTCCCTGGTTGTTTCTTCAACCCTGTCTGCACTTCTTAAGTGGTCCCTTCATTAAACTCCCTTCTGTTACCCTGTGAATGGGCTATCTATTTCCTGCTGAGTCTCTGATGGATTTAGCATGCTCCATACCTTCCCTGCTAAGTTCAAGTCCACATAACATACTCTCATGTGTACCTCTCCCTTGTAGACCTTACCGGTCCGAACTATACATTCACTTTAATGGTCATTTGATTAATGTCTGTTTCTCCAACCAGACTGTAAGCTCCATGAGGGCAGAAAGTGTCTCTGTTTTGGATTACCTTGCACCTTATGAACCTAGAAGAGTTCATGGCATGTAGTAGTTGCTTGATGCATTTTTATTGAATGGATACATATATAATACTTTCCTACCCATTTCATGGAATTTTCCTGAGAGTCTAAGCGGTCTACAAAGGCACAGGATGGTGTTTTGTGAAAATAACATGGGAGTGGGGATACTGAAAACCTGGTCCCTGCCACGTACCATTATGTAACTGCACCAGGAACTTCTCTGGGCCTCAGTTTTCTTATCTGCAAAATTAAGAATTTGGAATAGTATTCTGAGATGCTGAAGACCTTTAAGAAGGCCTCTGCTTCCAAGGCTCAGATCTGCCCCAGGTTTTCAGCAAACATTTCCGTTTTCTGTTAATCAGCCTTCTCCAAGCCGTGGTCCACAGCGCCCTCTCGTGGGCCCTAAGTGACAGCTCCAGCAGGTAAGTCTGCTCATCTTCTTAACCTGCAGCCTTATACCAAGAGCCAATCATAGAACCGTGGAGCTGGAAATGCCATCCAAAACCTTGTCATTTTACTGCAGAAAACCAAAATCTAAAGAGGGGCAGGATTTTCAGAAGGTCACACTCAGTTTGTTACAGAGTGGGCCAGCCAGAGTTCTTTCCCACCACATGCTATTAGGCAAATCTAATAACAGCACCAAAATCATTTTTTTTTGTAAACAAGGACTGGAGGCTGAGGGGGTAAGCATCAGAACTAGTGAAGCTTATTTCATGTTGTCACTGTCCTCCCTTAAACCCTCCACTCTTGGGTATAGCCTATAAGGCCCTTCATGAGCTGCCCCACTTAGCTCTGAGTTAATTTTCTATTCCAACATAGGAACTTCCTGCCTCGGGGCCATTGCATTAGCTGTTCCCTCTGCCGGGAACAGTCTTCTCTCAGATTGTATCATTCATAGTCCCAATGCCATCAGGAATCACCTTGGTTAGCTGTTTTAGGCCAGCCTCGCACTCTACAATGATGGCTCTTGGGACTTTGTCCATCTTGTTCAGTACCCAGCAGAGTGACAGGCACTGAGTAGGTACTCAATGAATATATGGAGAATCACAGAAAGAAGAATGGCACATGACAAGGAACAAGCCAGAGACCACTTTAGAGAAAGTCTGGAGGTTTACTCAACAACAATCACAACTATACACTGTAAGTCAGTTCTTCACAAAGGCTCACTTTTCCAGGCAGGAGAGGAGTGGTTGGTGGTCTTAAGCTTCTCAGCGGAGTCCCAGTCTGACTTCCTGAATATCCCCTGCCTGCATCCCCTTTGGGATCCCAGGATTCAAGCCAATAACAGAGCAGGAGCCTGACCCTACTATCTGGAGCAGCTGAATTAAAGCCATTTGGGAGTGGATGTTAAGAGAACCTTGTCACTTAGAATGTAGGTCCAACTCCTGCCCTAGAGGTGGACTGGGACTTGGCTCAAGATCAAGTCTGAACTAAAATATTACTTGGGTTTTCACAAAGAATATCAGTTGAAAGCAGAAAAAAATTCCAGAATGGAACTGTACTCCCTGCCTGTCCCATGCTTAGAAATCTTCAGAAAGCATTAAAAATGCACTACCTCCTAGGAGTTAGAAAAGATCGGTCACCCTTTACCAACAAACTAGGTATTGTTGAAGCAAGGGATCCAGATTTCTCAGTCCCTACTGTAAAGTGCGTTGTCACTTGAGACTCCAGAGACTAAAACAATGTAGATGCGCAGAAAGAAATATGGAGCCATTTTCAAGGACATCACCTGTTTTTTAAAGAGAAAAAAGGAGGTTTGAAAAGTGAATGTAATGTGGACTTTGGGAATCCATATACTATACCTTCAATAAAAACTGCACTTTCTCCCCTGAACCGAATGTTACATCCCTCATGAGATCTCTTTTGGTCATGTACCATCCTCTACCTCTGGTCTATTTCTTCTTAAAGGGGAGAATCAACAGTACTTGGGCCGTTTTCAAAGTTGAAAGGGACCACACAGCACAGACTCCACTGGAAGAACAGGTGGAATGGCTTTTCACAAATGTGCCTGTAAATGTAGCCACTTCCAAACGCCTTATACTTACATCTAAGATGATCTTGGCATTCAGAAATGTTTCTGGAATGCCCCCTAGGAAAGGCTGCTTGTGGGCAACAGGCCATCCCCTGCTTTGGGACCTCATCCTCAGAATAAAGGCATTGGTGGAAAGGGGCCCATGTTCCCACCAACTGGCCCTCTGGCTGACTGTAGCTCCTTAAGTTCCTGGCTGAGCTCTGCTGAGCATCAGCTGGGGTTGTGAGCAGGGACCTGACTCCTTGAGACCAGCAGTTTTCAAAAAACAAGGCCAACACGATGAGAGTGGCTTAGTAGTTCCAAGCAGCCAGCTGGTCAGTTAATCAAAGAAATTTCTTCCCTCCTTCTCCTACTACACTTCGTCAAGTCCCAGGATCTACTGTTGGTATGTGGGCTCAGCAATGACAAATGCCAACCTGCTCAGAGTTGAGGGTATAAAACCAGACTTGAAAGGAGGACCAAACGATGGGAAGGAACAGCTGAGGCTGCTTGCCTGCTGCTCTTGCTTTCCACATGATTCCTGGTCTCCTTGAGAACACTCTGCCACCTACGGGGAGTGGGGCCATTTGAAAATCCAGCCTATGCTCCCCATTCCTTACTCCCAATAGCAAGGACAGGATAAACACTCTGTTTGGGGGCTCAGGTGGGAGACAAAGGGACAGCTCCCCAAAAGGGCTCATGAGGTAATACAGGGCTCTCTCCCAGGGGCTGCCGTGGCCCTTCTATGCCAGGACTAAGCAGGCTGCCCAGCTGCCTTTTGAACTTGGAGTCTTACTCGCACCAACTGAAACACCTTTGGCCTCTGGCCTTCGGGACATCTCAGGCTCAGATTCTGCTCTGGGCCCAACATCTCCTTTTTGAAATTAGACAATAAGAAACGCACTCATCCAACAGGAACTGCACACTTCACCAAAAATGTTCCCCTCCCCCCAACCCTGCCCTTTTATGTTTATCTAGCAAGGCACTAGGAAATGGTTCAAGTTTAGGGATTTGCTGTACATTTGCATTTTTTCTTTTTAAAAGGCACAGTTTTTTATTTTATTTTAATGATGCTGCATTGCTCTCCAAAGCTGCCACCCTCTTGTTAGTCTGGATTCTAGAAGGGACCTCATCTTTGGACTCCTTCCTATAAAGGGTCACTTTTAAAGATATAGCACTTGTTTGGAAAAAGACCCTGGGGATCAACAAGCAAGCTTTGCAAGCCCAGGGGCCGCCTTTCCTGTGGACAGGTGGCCAGAGCAGGCTTGTGCTGGGGCAGAGGTGGAAGTGATCCTTTGCCAGCTACATGTTTAATCGGGGTGGTGGTGGTGGATGGGAATGTTTATTCCCCCATCATATTCCCTCCCCAACCCCAATAAATGATGGCCTCGAGATCAGCCAGCATCTCAAAGGTAGATTTGTGGCTCTGTTCCCAGATTTATGTCTCAGTTATTTAATTTGTGGATGACACAATTAAGGGACCCAATTCTAATTGGAATATTGACTTCAAGCATTTCCTGGACTATCTGGTGGAAACTGTAGGTTGTGGAATGTGGTTTCTATTTCTGATTCAGTGGGTGGCAGGCTGGTTACAGAAATGCTTTCTATTAGTTTGGGAACCCTCTGGGAGTCTGCTGTATAATTAACAATGCAAAAGGTAAACATGAAGGACTGGGATGGAGCTGGATGTACATCTGGTTTTGGGACCTTGGGTTCTTTTCTCCACTGCCAACTCGTGATGTAGTGGGCAGGACCCAGGCCTTCGGTCTTCTCTGAGGACCATTTCAGCCTCTGGTACAAGCTGATGGACACAAAGGTGCCCCTGCCCCACCCCTCCAATATCACCAACCTTGGCTTTCACAGATTGTCTCTGGGCTGGGCTGCCTTGACTGTATTTCACCTGGATGGCTGCTTTAATCACAGAATTCTAGAAACCTACCTTGAATGCTAGAATATCAAATTCCCGTGTAGCATTCTAGAGGTTGTGATCAAAATCTAGAGTTCTTTAACAAATTCTAGAGTTCTATATTAAGAACTAAAACCATGATGAGGTCAGAGGGTAGGCATCTTGCCCTGGAGGTCTCCAGACTGAGAGGTGAGCACCCCCATTCCTCTCTTAAGGCAGGTAATTGCCTGGGGAGAGAGGCAAATGGAAGCATGGATCAGGGAAATTCAGCCAGCACTTTTAGCTTGGAGGTCTTCTACCAGGCCTTTTCCATGGGCCCAAGGGCATCTGAAATACATCCATGAAAAGCTGGTGGCTGGTCTATCCTTGTGCCAGAGACACTCAAATGGGCAATTCAAACGCCCATAGACCAGGGGGAAGACATCCCTTATATCCATGGCTGCAAAAGAATATCTGGGGATCCCTCTTCTGGCCCCATGCCTGGCCGGTGATCAGTACCGAATGCTCTGAAGGCCCCACATATGGTCTTTGACTGAACCACTGAGGCTGACAGAGAACAGAAGCTGGGCAGTAATGGCAGTTTTCCCCGGGACAGACAGAAACTAAAGGCTGAAACCAGTGGACCCGAGAAAGACTTCTTTCCCTTTTTCTGTGGTTGGGTAGCATTGGTGCTATTGAAAGCTGCCCCAAATGGGCACATTTTACCTATCTTTCTAAAGGTTCTCCTTGCACAGTAGCCACCTGAGGTGTGGGCAGTCGCCCAGCACTCATTTTGGGGCAGCCTCGAACTGCCCTGCATTCCTCCAGTGGGATGCTCAAGAGGACATGGTGACAAAGTTGCAAAGGCCCTCCTGCCAGCAGGGGTTAAAGCAGGCTCTGCTCTCTCCTGGCGCCCCTCATGGGGGCTGACTTCCAACCCACCCCCAAGACCCAGGGGCTGAAGGACCATGCAGACACCTTGCTCCAGCTTTGGCAGGCCTGAGAGGTGTGGCTGCAAGAGTCCTTTTTGCCCTGAGCCCATTTGGCTAGCACCTATTACATCAGGTGCTCAGGGAGACTTTGCCTCCCTCGGGAGACGAAGGCTGCAGGGGGTGCCAGGGTGGGGTGGCGACCCTGCCAGGCCTGCCGAGGGGATGGGAGGGTTCAGTTTTGATTGAATTTTTCCAAGACTGTTGAGTTGGTGTGTTCAAACAGCCACTGCTGGGTGCGAGAGGAGGGATTGCAGGTATTCATGAAGATCCTGTGGTCACTTTCGCTGCAGTCCATGCAACTGCCGCTGACGGGGTGGTACAGGGTGTTGTCCTACAACACAGGGAGGTTATCAGCCAGGCAGCACTGGGGACATGAACAGCACAACAGCAACAATTACAGTGATGAGGAAGTGGGGAAGTGACAGCTAGCTGCTCACCACACCTGGTGGGCTTTCCTCCCGAGCACACAGTGAGACACTGCCCAGCATACCTGAGAGTTGGTGTCACCATGTGACTGTGTTGTGGCCACTGGGATATTGGCAGAAGTGATGCATGTCAATTCCAGGCCTGGCCCCTAAAGGCTG